>JAGDYQ010000442.1:238416-250235 GCA_021962125.1 Bulinus truncatus | reverse complement strand
TTAAAAATATAAATTAAATATTCGTGGCTGCGTCATCATGTCTTATGTAAATGTATCAACATTTTCGTAAAATTGCAGGTGTCCCCCCCCACCCCCACGCCCACTTTAGGTTGGGGTGTGGGGTGGAACAGTTCAACATTGGCCACCTCTCCCCGCCCCCCCCCATTGCATCCATCAGACCAAGGTCCTTTCCGCCATCTCTCCCCCACCCCTGTTCCCCTATCTTTATCATTGTAGCCTTTATCTGTAAACACGTCTTTCCCGCTAACCAAGTATGACATACTGGAAGCCATACTCAACCCCTTTCTCTTCATGTGCATGGAAGGAAACCTTTAACTGCTCGCGTCGAGCCCTGGGACCATGGGGTTAAACTGTCTGAACACATAAAATAAATAAAAATAAATAAAAAAAAATGTTTTCAATGGGAGAGAAAAAAATAAAACAAACGAGTTAAAGACAGGCGTATAAATAAAATAAAAAAAAAATAGATTGGAGTTATTGCTCTTGCTAAATGTTAAGTTTTGAGTTTTTATGTGGGTTTTTTTGTTGGTGCTTTTTGTGTTGTTTACTGTCAGTGGCTTTTTAAATATAATATATATAAAAGCGATTTCGGCTCTGCGTTAAATCGAAAGTAAAGAATGAATACAACAGTATTCCAGTTTAAAAATACAATCATGAAAAAATCGGATCTGTCCGATCAAGCCTAATGGGATATAACTCTATGCAAAGGTTTTGTAGGGTACAGCTAGTATAATTATAATGCGTATTGATTTTTTTTATGATAAGTATCACTCCATTGTTTATGTTCGATTAATTGTTTATAGGTAAGCAAGTCTTACATCTTAGATATCATTTTTATCTGATATAACAGGTTTATTTTATAAATGATGAGCCCCCCCCCCCCAATATTATGTGATATAGCCCCACATCACATAACAAAGGATTAATGTTACAAAACAACAAATTTAAAAAAAAAAACACTTTTTGGTGTATAAATATTTGGAATTCACTAAAGATGCAGATGAGAGCAATTCCAATTGAACGGAAATCTCCATTCAACCATAGATATATAAGACTAGATCGCTTATGCTTATTTAATAGAGACCGAAAAAGTGTTGTATTCGAGACCCCTACTTTAAAAAGAGAAGAGTACTATTCTGTACAGTTCTTTATTTTTTACCGAAAAAGATTTCCTTCCTTTTAATTAAAAAAAAATCCCCATTCATGCTAGAGGTTGGCGCTTTTAAAATCTACTGATGTGTCCGAAAAAATTATATTTGACGGTTAGTAATAATATAATCAAACAACCGGGTACACAACACGAAGGCATTTTATTCAAAGTTAATTGAAAAAAAAGTTTTTGAAAATTTGTCAAGGAAAACAATGCAAAATGTCTTCTGCTATTTATTTCGGTTACTTGAGGTTTCTATGCGTACTACGTCATCAGGTTATACAGAAATTGTGCCTTTCTCTTTTTAAAGTTAGGGTCCGCAATAATATATGGTCTGTGCATAGCCCATAAGCGATCTAGTCTTATATATCTATGCATTCAACTACCAGCTTTATAGCGTGAAGCATGGCGCGTGAAGGGGGGGGAAACTTCTGCCGCCATGTTTAATAAATTAAGCGTCATGTTCTATATGACATTTCTGAGGTTCTGTGTGATGACGTAATTGAACTTTTTTTTTAATCGTGCATTTAGACTGTAACTACGACAGCTATCTGTACAGTGTACTGTCTGCATGCTGCATTGTGTACGCATCTCCTCGGAACATTTACCTCCCTCCAGCGGCTATTGGTACCTCTTTAATCGTGCATTTAGCCTGTAACTACAACATCTATCGGTACAGCGTCCTGTCTGCATGATGGATCGTGCATGTATTTCCTATGGACGCTTCCCCCCTTTTTTTTCCAGTGCCTATTCATGCTATCAGTTTTTTGTCTTTTAGTGCAGTGACGTCTTTCTTCCAGGTGACCGCGTGAATGGACGGTCGCGAACTTCCCCCCGCGCACACACTGACGCAACCGCCGCAGACACGGCTATGAGCAACACCAATTTCCACCACCAACAACAACAACATAAGCTGCAGTAACAAATCCTCCCCCCACCACCACCAACAACCCATTCCCTGGTATAATTACAGTTAATTAACTAAATGTATTGTATCTTTTTTTTTTTTTGTTTCTTTCGTTTCTGCACTTTATACCCCGTTAATGTTTTTGGATAAACTCTAGAAATTACTTTGTACTTTCCGTTTGTTCAAACTTTTAATATTGTTGTTGTTTTGTTTTTTTAAACTATACAAATATGTGTACCTTATTATATTGTAATAATAGAATGTACATTTTTTTTTGTAATCGGTGCTTATTCTTAAAATTGGCATTGGCTGTAAGCAGTCTACTCAAATGTGAAATTATCACCTATGCGGAAAGAGGAAAAATGGGGAGGGGGTTAAAGCGATGGGCCAGGTTTTTCCAAGTGGGTCTTGAATCGCAAAAATTTGAGAACCATTGATATATTATATATATATATATATATATATATATATATATATATATATATATATATGTAGAGCGATTTGGGTTCTGCTTAAATCGAAAGTAAAGAATTAATACAACAGTATTCCCAGTTTAAAATACTTTAATAAAAAAATCGGATTTGCTCGAAACCAAAAAAAATAACCTTGCCCTACCGATAAAGCCTAATGGGGATATAACTCTGTGCAATTGTTTTGCAGGGTACATCTAGTATATACATTATATATATATATATACATATACATCTATATATATATATATATATAGATAGATATAGATATATATAATGTACGTCATGATAGGGATAAGCGTTACAAAAAAGCAACAGGGAGAGGGGGAGACTAGAGCAACCAACCCGCACGCCCCCTGGGTGAGCAAAATCCTGCTACATAGGCGATGTGTCTCACACAGTTACACACTTCTATTGCCCCAGCTGTGCAGAAATAAATCTCTATTGCTAAGATGGCTTCATACAGTGTCCTCTTTAAAAAACAAAAAAAAGAGTTCTTAAACTATTAATATAATACATAAGTACTTTTATTGGTCATAATTTTTTTTTTTAAATACCTGTAAAACTTCGTTATCACACAATTTACTAACGGCTTGTTATTTGAATCAAAATTTGCTGAATTGATATATTTATATTTTTTTAATTATGGTCTATGTTGGGAAGTCTCTAATTGCTCTACGTTTTTTTCTTTCAAGGGGCGGGGCCGGGGTAAGCGTGGGAGTTGTCACCACTGGTGAATTACGTCATTGTCACTGGGTATCACGTGACCGCCGTAATATTCAGTTCATCGGCTTGCCCGAGACTTTGCTCATAACTATATTTAGTCAGTATAGATACACACTACTACTAACAAGGGGTGGGGGAGGGGGGTAATGCAAGGGTGGCACACTTTATTTTAGCCGCGGACCACAGTGTGTTCTTAAGATGGATGGACCACAGTGTGTTCTTAGGATGGATGGATCACACAGTGTGTTCTTAAGTGATGGACGTACCATACAGTGTGTTCTTAAGATGGATGGACCACAGTGTGTTCTTAAGATGGATGGACCACACAGTGTGTTCTTAAGATGGACGGACCACACAGTGTGTTCTTAAGATGGATGGACCACAGTGTGTTCTTAAGATGAATGGAGGGATTTTAAAATAATTGTAAACTAAACTAGGCTGTTTATGTTCTGAGAATTTAATCGATACATAGGCAACACAATATTTTAAAACAGGAAACAAGTTTTCTTACTTTCGACATACAGCAGCAGACAGTAATGGCGGCGGAAATCATCTATATAGTCGTTGACGTTCATCGATGATGTGAACCGGCGGAGAGGAGAGGAGTGGAGCGCGTGCCACATCAAACAGCCCGATAGGCCGTACCTGCCCCGCGTGCCGTAGGTAGCCCACGGCCAAGCTAATTGATTTTGTGTTGATGGGGGGTGCGGGGAAGGGTGTAAGTAATAATGTAAGTAATAATGTAAGTATTATTGTAAGTAATAATGTAAGTAATAACGTTTTACAATTCCATGTAATCACGGTCGTTCATTTTGGATAGGTGACCCCCTCCCCCACCCTCACCGCCCCACACCCAATCCCCAACCAGCCCCAGCGATCATACCGCAATGGATCTTTGACTTTACTTTTTTTTTGTTAGGGGCTATTTATAAAAGTAAGGTTTATTTAATTTTTTTGTTAGGGGCTATTTATAAAAGTAAGGTTTATTTAATTTTTTTGTTAGGGGCTATTTATAAAAGTAAGGTTTATTTAATTTTTTTTTGTTAGGGGGCTATTTATAAAAAGAAAGGTTTATTTAATTTTTTGTTGAAAACATAAAAAGGGGAGATGATTTGGAAAAGAGTTATAGTTCTTGCTGGGGTAGTTTTGGGGGTTGGCCGGGGGGTGGGGGGGTCAAGTCTCGGTGGAGTTGTCGGTAATGAACGCAGACGTTACTTAATGTCACCCCCCACACACACACACACACCTTCTTTCCCCCCCCACCCAAAATATACTAAAGCCGAGACCTGTTTACCGTCCGTTTCCTGCGTCGGTAACAAATAAACACCCGATATACTCCGATCCAGTACCCTAGCTGATGAATACTAAATTGAAAGGGAGGGGGGGGGAGGAGACTAAACATGCGCACGGAGATCCACACACACACAAATACACACACACACACGCAAGCAGATTCCCGGTATACAACATGACGCGAATGGAAACCGAAAAAAAATAAAAAATATACATAACACACACAAACACACACACAACAAAAACAACGAAACAAAACCAAATTCTCCCTCGGGATGGTGTAGGGTGGGGAATGGGAGGGGCGTTGCAAGGCGGGACGGGGCGGGGGAAAGACTAACTTACGACCAAAAGTAAAAGGAGACACACAACCTTTTATCTGAAGTCCGATTGACTATTTCTGGCTGCCGAATACGACCTAATAATTGTCCAGCTCTGGCTATCTGAACCCTACCGGCATTGCTCCCGGATGTTGTGGACGAGAAAAAGGGGGGAGGAGTGGAGTGGGGCGGGGTGGGGGGGGGAAGTAACATGGCCGAAACGTAATGTCCGGGGAGGGGCGGGGGGCGGGATATATTTCATTGGTCGGCGGCTGGTTCTTTTTATTTTTCCAGTCGGTTACATTGGTGGATCCTTACATGAAACCAATGTTTCCCTAATGTGTGTCTTAGAAACTTTGTTAAAAGTCGGCATAATAATACAGAAGGACCTTTGCGCGCTCTTATATTTTTTTTGTTTCTATTATTATTATTTACATATTTATTAAGTACTTGCGGGGGTGCTAGACAGTGTGAGAACCCTCCCAGCAATGGGGGCATTCTCCCCCCTCTCCAGCAATGGGGCATTCTCCCCCCTCCCAGCAATGGGGGCATTCTCCCCTCCCCCAGCAATGGGGCTTCTCCCCCCTCCCAGCAATGGGGCATTCTCCCCCCCACCACCTTGTCTTCCATCCAGTGTGACTCACACAGCGTTATGTCGACAAGGTATAGTGTGTGGGGTGTATGATTCTAACAGAAGGCCTCAGTCTGTGGGGTGTATTGTAACAGAAGGTATAGTGTGTGGGGGTGTATGACATGGCTCAGAAGGTATAGTGTGTGGGGGTGTATGGCAACAGAAGGTATAGTGTGGGGGGGTGTATGACAACAGAAGGTATATTGTGTGTAGGGTGTATGACAACAGAAGGGTATATTGTGTGGGGTGTATTACAACAGAATGTATTGAGTATGTGTGGGTGTGTGACCCAGTGGGTTCTTTGACGTGCGCTCGCCAAATCTAATTGTATTTAATCATAAATTAGAGCGATACTTATCATCAGCATTTATTTGATTCCGACCAATTAATACTGATTAAGACTGATTAATACTGATTAAGACTGATTATTACGTTTTTACTTGAAGACTTCAGGTCCGAGAGCTACCTTCTCTGGGGATAGAGAGGTGGGGGGGGGGGGTTCAAAGTTGCTTTAGGTCCATGACGTTTACGGCAATGGATGGGGGGGGGGAATCAAGGGCGTGGCAGGGCGGGAACAACTTGTGGTTTGAAGAGAACGACGGCGGCCGTAAAAAAAAAAAACCTTACATTTTTTTTGCATTCACTACTTAGAGGGACGAGTGGCCGAGCGGTGTAGAGCTCGACTTTCGACCTGAGAGTCCAGGGTTCGATCCCCTCGGTGAGAGCCAAGGGCAAAAGTGGGTCACCTGGCTTTAGTTGGTGAAGTAAAGTCTGCTGGGAGCTGTGCCCACCACCACAATCCCCATTTATATGACGTGGTCACATGTGTGCAAGATACATTTTACACTTCATCTACCCCGATGGGCCCTTTAGGGGCGAAAGGAACTTTTACTGACTGCACAAATCTGTTAGTACAAATCAGTCTGGCTGCCGACCTAAATAGAGTTGGGCATTAATTGTGACCAACCGGTGGGTGGGGGGGGGGGAGGGGGTGAAATGGGGGAGGGGAAACAGGCATCAAATAACTTCAATGGCTTTAGATAATAATACTCTCATTTAATCTGCATGCACTTTATTTATTTTGTTCCTGGGGTTTTCGCCTTCACTAATTTAAAAAAATGTTTTGTTTTGTTATTGTTTTGTTTACTTTTTTGTTTATTTATTTATTTATTTTTTTTTAACCGAACATTAATTAAAGCCGAGCTCATTAAAACCGGAAGTTCTGACGTGTCAGGTGACAGAGGTAATCGTATCCGGCTCCAATCATTCTGATGCTGGATCGATACTGAACTTCAGGAATCGTAGGGTTCCCGGTAATCGATAGCGACGGTGAGATGTGACGCTTTGAACGAATACCAAGGTCAAGGTAGTTTGTATCTATTGTTGTCGGTTGTTTGTAGAGGGCATTTGTGAGTTGACCTAGAGGAAATTGATGGGGCGCCTGCACTGAGGTGAAAGTCGACTGTGGTCTGAGTTGACTGGGCGACTTAACTGGGCGCCTGAAGTAGGGTCTGTTAACTGGGCGCCTTAACTGAGATATGAGCTGATTTGGCGCCTGAACTGAAGTCTGAGTGGACTGGGCGCCTTACTGAAGTCTGAGTGGACTGGTCGCCTTAACTGAGGTCTGAATTGACTGGGTACCTACGCTGTGTCCATTTTTATGAACAATTTTCCTTTTGTTTCACTCCGTACATCCTTGATTGTACTTTTAGAGACTTAAGACAACACCAGATGAATCCGCTGAGCAAACCTTTTTCCTTGACTTTCTCTTAACTGGTTTGATAAATCTTGTTCAGCTGGAATGATTGATCGTTTGATTCGCTAGATATGATATATACTGACTGATTGATTTGATATATTGATTGGGCTGTCAGTAGACGCAATGATATTTTACGTGCGCACTCACATACATTCATTATGTATAAAGGTTGTTTAAAGTGACTTTATTGCGTGCGTCTTAGAATGTATTATCAAAGCCATTTCAGCCTAAAGTAGGTTTGTCCAGGCTGTTCCGTACGAGTCGCCGGTTTGAATCCTTACTTTCTCAAGAGTACCTCAACGTCGACTCATCTGGGAGACTCAGTGCGGTTTTGGGCGGTGATTTGGACTGACATTTGGCTGGCTTTGTGACTAGGTGGACTAGAATGCTGGACTTATTTGGAATATCTGGCTGGCATACCGACTAACTGAAATGACATCTGGCTGGCGTTGTGACTAGGTGGACTAGAATGCTGGACTTATTTGGAATATCTGGCTGGCATACCGACTAACTGAAATGACATCTGGCTAGCGTTGTGACTAGGTGGAATAGAATGCTGGACTTATTTGGGTATATCTGAGCTGGCATACCGACTAACTGAAATGACATCTGGCTAGCGTTGTGACTAGGTGGACTAGAATGCTGGACTTATTTGGAATAACTGGCTGGCATACCGACTAACTGAAATGACATCTGTCCCCAGCGTTGTGACTAGGTGGACTAGAATGCTGGACTTATTTGGAATATCTGGCTGGCATACCGACTAACTGAAATGACATCTGACTAGCGTTGTGACTAGGTGGAATAAAATGCTGGACTTATTTGGAATATCTGGCTGGCATACCGACTAACTGAAATGACATCTGGCTAGCGTTGTGACTAGGTGGACTAGAATGCTGGACTTATTTGGAATATCTGGCTGGCATACCGACTAACTGAAATGACATCTGGCTAGCGTTGTGACTAGGTGGAATAGAATGCTGGACTTATTTGGAATATCTGGCTGGCATACCGACTAACTGAAATGACATCTGGCTGGCGTACTGGCTTACTAGACTGACATGTGACTAACATACTAATTAGACTGATATCTGGGTAGCATACCAACTGAAATGACATCTGGCTAGTTTACTGACGAATGGGACTGACATGTGACTAGCATACTGACTAATTGCACTGACATGTGACTAGCATGTAAATGGCTACACATGAATTCTTACCCATAACTAGATGGCATAGAGTGACACGCGACTAGATAGATGACTAGCAGGAATGTCAAGAAGCCCCACCCCCCACCCCCAATTACGTAAGACAAATTAAAACGCCAAAGGAAAAGACCCGCATAGAATCAAGTGGAGTCGTCTAATTCATGACATGAAGTGAGCTCTGGTTGCATGTGTTTGTGTGAGAGAGCGAGAGAGGGAGAAAGAAAGAGAGAAAGAAAGGGAGCAAGTACCCTCATGCTATTCCTTTATCTCCCACACACTCACACACACACTGAGATAAATACATCAAAAGTGAAAGCGAGAGGAGAGGAGAGGGGTGAAGAACCGATATTCCACTCTTTTTTTTTTAATGACGCAACTGGCGATGTCAAATTTTTTGGATACAAACAATACTCTCGATGACATCTTCTTATCCACCCCCCCCCCCACACACACTTCCTTTACAGCCCAACCCTTCACTCACCCAATCCTGACCTCCGCCCTCCTTAGAACACTCTCTCTCACACACACACATACACACACATGTATAAGTGTGCTAACTGTTTTATCCCCCAGCCCTCTCAGTTCTCAGTTGATTAAGTCTGTGCACTGTCATTTTTTTCTGTGCACTGTCATCTTCCTTTTGACACTGTCATCTTTCTTTGTGCAATGCCATCTTCCTTTGTGCACTGTCATCTTCCTTTGTGCACTGTCATCTTCCTCTGTGCACTGTCATCTTCCTCTGTGCACTGTCATCTTCCTCTGTGCACTGTCATCTTCCTTTGTGCAGTGTCATCTTCCTCTGTGCACTGTCATCTTCCTTTGTACAGTGTCATCTTCCTCTGTGCACTGTCATCTTCCTCTGTGCACTGTCATCTTCCTCTGTGCTCTGTCATCTTCCTCTGTGCTCTGTCATCTTCCTCTGTGCTCTGTCATCTTCCTCTGTGCACTGTCATCTTCCTTTGTACAGTGTCATCTTCCTCTGTGCACTGTCATCTTCCTTTGTGCAGTGTCATCTTCCTTTGTGCACTGTCATCTTCCTTTATGCACTGTCATCGTCCTTTTGTCACCGTCATCTTCCTCTGTGCTCAGTCATCTTTCCTCGTGCACTGCGATCTTCCTCCGTGCATTGTCATCTTCCTTTTGTGCACTGTCATCTTCCCTTTGTGCACTCACTAACCCATTCACGGTGCGCTTTTTAAAGTTATTATTTTTATTTATTTATTTATTTATTTCACGCCCATCCGTCTGTCCTTACCCCCCCCCTTACCCCTCCCCCCAACCCTTTTTTCCAAATTAAAAAAATTTAACACTCCACACCCTAACCACCCCACCCTTTTTTTTATTATTATTGTTGTTCAACCCTTCCCCCTCCCCCCTCCCCCCGGGAACCCAATACCCACCCTCAAAAAATGTCTTGTTTTAGACTATATATGTGTAAAAACAATTCAGCATTTACAATAATAATAATAATAAAATATTTCATAAAAATATATATATAAAAAAAACGGAGTGAGCGAGAGACAGGGAGATGTAGCTACTCACAGGGAGATGTAGCTACTCACAGGGAGATGTAGCTACTCACAGGGGACACTGTAGTTGGGGCTGGTTTGTTGTTTTTGAAATATTCGAAATCTGTGAGTAAATTGTGTGTGTGTGTGTGTGTGTATTGTGTGCGACAATGAAAGGGTGATTACATGGCACGCGAGCCTTGTTAGTTCACCCCCGGGGAGGGGGGGAGGGAGACAGGGGGGAGGTAACCAGGTGACGGAGAACACGTGCTCGGTTCTCTGCCCCTTGCTTTATTTTATTCTTTTATCATTTTTTTTTCCTCCCAATCTCTTTGTTCTTTCTTTCCGGAGCTTTACACAACTGTACTCCCTTACTCCCCCCCCCACACACACAACTGTACTCCTCCCTCGCCCCCTCCCTCCCTCCCAAGTCGTCTCTTATCCACTCACACTTCTCGCCACCCCCCCCCCAATAACTACCCCGCAGCCGATCTTCCCTTTTATTTACCCGTCATCGCTTTGCCCCTCCCCCCCCCTTCCTTCTTCCCTAGTCCCCCTTTTTCCACTCACCCAACAATCCCCTCCACCCCCCTCTCCTTTTCTTATCAGCGTGTTCACAGAGTTTGAGTTAGAATAATTTAAAAAAGAAAAAAATGAAATTAATTTTTTTCCTTCTTAATCCAAACCTTAATCCCCCCACCCCCGTGCCCCCCGCACCCCGCGCGCCCATCTCCATATACTATCTAGTACTATTGAATTCTTCCGATGCCCCCACTCCATCCTTCCCCCCACGCCCCACCCCTGTCTAAAGAACAAAAAATGCACCCCCCCCCCTTGTCTAGTTAAATGAACGATGCCCATGCCTGCCTGTTTCATCTTTGCAAAAGGAACAAAAAAAAAATGAATGGGCCAAGTGGAGAGAGGAGGGAGTGGGTGGGGGGGGATTAGAGAATTGTGATAAAAAGTTATGATAATAGCATTCGTTTCGGTAATAATTCCCATTATATTTATTTATAACAGATCCAGTTACAATGAGTTCTAACGGGTTCTATTTATAGAGCATGACAGGTGGGAACTTTCTGTGTACAAAAATAGAAGCACGTCCATATATATGTATATATGTATATAATAAAATAATAGCGATTTGGGTTCTGCGTTAATCGAAAGTAAAGAATTAATATAACAGTATTCCAGTTTAAAATATGTTAATCAAAGCAGTTTAATTAAATACAATTCAAGAAGGAACTAATCATGTACAATTCAAGAAGGAATTATCATGTACTTCTTGGTGGAACATTCAAGGGATATAAAAGTAAAAGAAAAAAAATATTTGCATTTTAAATGAAGGGGCGGGGATGGAGCAGTGCTATTTGGGTGGAGGGGAGGAGGGCTAATGATGAATGCAGTAATGATGTAAATGTAATCTATAAGGAAGTGGGGAGGGGGTATGATTAGAAATGTATGAGGGAGGAGGCGGTTGTTGGGATGGGGTTTTAAAATGGGGGTCTGGTGGGGGGGTTAGGGAGTATGATCGGGTGGTATCACCTCTCAAATGGTGAGTGAGGGAAGCGAATACGATATACCCTACAGCAAATATACCCCTCCTCTCTCTCTCTCTCTCAGCATCTCTCTCTATCTCTCTCTCTCTCTCTCTCTCTCTCTCTTTCTCTCTTGCCTCCTTTTGGGTAAACATTTAAGTAATGGAGTTGCTCATTGGGAGCAGCGTACACATGATGTTGAATCTATTTTTAACCACCAATCAGAATGGCGTTAAATTTTCTTCTTTGATAAACTTTTTTTGTGTTGTTTTTTTTTTCTTTAATCCGACC
>JAGDYQ010000442.1:223085-237916 GCA_021962125.1 Bulinus truncatus | reverse complement strand
GAGCAGTAACACAGGGTGCCACCGCGCAGAGCGTCTGAAGCTTAAGCAAATGAATACAGTTTAAAGCTGCTCGGATCAACCTGGAGTTTTTTTTTTAGCAAACGTTAAAAAAAGGGGACGCATGTAGTCACGTGGTTTTTATGAAATTGGAGACGTAGTTTACAAACTCGGTTTACTGAAAGTAATATACATCTTTCTGAAATACACTCTGTAATACTATCGTTTTTATCGCTAAAGTATTTTAAAGTAAATTCTCTAAGATCTTGTGCAGGAAAATTCAAAATATGCTTATGGCGGAAGTCTTAGTGGGGGGGGGGGTGACACCAACCTAAGTGACCCCACGGATTACGTATGTATATGTCTGTTACGTATATTCCAACAAGCATTACATTGTTAACGGTCAGGGCCATCAAAAGGAAGGGCAATCTATGCATTTATCAGGGGTTACGGCTAAAATTACTTTGCAGATGGGTAGTCAGAAGGGGGGGCCCCGGTCGTCAAAGATTTTTTATGGGGTTGAGATTTTTTAATCTGTGTCTTGACAGCGTGGGTTTGTGTGTGTATGTGTGTGTGTGTGCGCGCGTGTTTGTGCTAAGGCCCCTCCCCCCCTCTCCCCCCTCCCCGTAAGAAAAGCTCCGCACCTTTTGCTTAAACTGTACCTAAATAAGTAAACTTCCCAGTAGAGGTAAGATGACTTAACCATCGTCGTTAGCGAGATCAGATGGTCGGGGGGGGTGTTCAAAGGTCAACTTACTTGCATCAGGCGGCTGTTCCTGTTTCCCACATTTGTACGGTGCGTCTGCATGACCGCATTCGTTGGCCTGGAACTGGTACGCCTTGAAAGAATTGCCGCATGCACTGGAGGCGCTGTTGTCACAGACGTAGCACTTGATGGTAGACACTACGGGGGAGACAAAACAAATATATAGATGAAATAGTCGTATCGGTGAGATGAAACAGCGGGAGGAGAGTTGAGTGACCAATTTAGATACTACATTAGATAATATCAGAGTAAACCCAAAGTAAAAATGACTTTGCTGTAATCTGAGAGCCGTTCTGATGAACATACCGGAAGTACGACTTGGGTTCCGAGCCAAAGCAAAAAAGGGGCCAATTCAATTATTTATAATGAATCCTATAAAAACAGATGCTAAGGGAGCCCCAAATAGTTTCTTCTGCTTATAAGTCCACAAAGGTTACTTCAAGTATTAATAATTATACGTATTAAATCAGTGAGACAGAGTAACATTATTCATTCAGTATCTTCATTAATATTGACGGTTAATGGAACCTAGAGTAGAAGGTCATTGAGTCTTCGCATATTTATAAACCAGCATTCACGCAAAGGACACGACAACTGTTTCCCAACAAATATGATAAGACCAAAATAATCGAATATGACTTTAAAAAGTTGGTGTCGTTGATAAGAGATCGATACAAGCTAAGGAACACATTTAGCAGAAAATGTCTAGTTCCTTATTAAAGAAAAAAAACAACTAAATTCCCCCTCACGCAAAACCTATAAAGACCATGAAACAGTATTGGCCAGTTTCTGTAGCTACGACTATTCATTGGGATTGTGTGGTAGCGACCTATTAGTCAGCCGGGTGGATTTAAGGACATCAATGGGACTCGAGAAAAGTCACGGCACTTAATAACCGAGGCTAGAACTCGGGACATTCCGGGTTAGCAGTCGAGCTGTGGTTTAAAAAGTTGTATGTGCTAGAAATACGAAACGCAAAAAAAAAAAAATAAAAAAAATAAAGCCTTTTTCTGTTTTTATCAAAATTTCACTTTTGTCATCTGTATGAACCAAGCCATTTAATTGAAACAGAAATAAATAAAATAATTGGAACAATACGTTTAAGTTTTATAATTTCAATGTGTGGTACATTGTCAAGTCTGAGGACATGCCAGACGTATAACATCCGCCGACCCCCCCCCCACACACACACCAACGCCCACCCCTGTAAATTGATATTATTATTGATAAAAGAAATATAAGTCCAAGTACATAACTCTGGAGCTATAATATATCGGCTCTACAATATAAACAAAGCAGTGAAACAACGTCGTTAATAAAATACAAACTATTATCATCTATATTTGTTTGATGTCCAAAAAGTTTTATTTGTGATTGAAATAAAAATACATTTTGCTTGAAAGAAACGTGCATGTGGTTAAATGAAATCTGTATCCATGGGCGTATTCATGGGGGGGGGGGGCCTACATTTTGAAAAAATGTCATATAAGAGGGGGGCATTTGCTCCCCCCCCCCCTTACATTTAAAAAAAATGTCATAAAGTTGTTATTTGCCCCTATCCCCTGGAAAATTATGTTAGTTTCTGAAACAAAATCATTTTTTGCTAGTTCAAAAAAGAACAACTCATAGCTTTTATAAATTTGTTAAGAAAAAAAAATCAATGTACAAAAAAAAAAACAACAACAACAGCAATATTTTGAATTGTGATTTATCACAAAAGCTGCAAAAGTCTATCGAAAACATTTCTCACAAATAAAAACATAGTTAGTTCCCAACAAAGATCTGATATTTCAATTTAAAAAACAAAAAAAAATAATTAATTAATTTTTTTTTGTTTTTTTATTTTGAAGGATTTTTTGCTAAAACCTCAAGGCATTTAAAACAATCTGTATGTGTAAGCCTAAACTAAGCATAAAGGAATTGTGTTTTCGTGCTGCATACGTCAAATGAAGACATGTTTAATATGTTCTCATTGCGTACAATGAATATTGTCTTCAATGCAATAAAAGACAGCCGATAAATGTTGTATTTAAAAAGATGCTTTCCCTCTTTTTTTATCCATTCTGTCATAACTTTCTTCTGCGCCCAATCTCGTTTGATGTCTTCTGCAATACGTGTATTTTTTTTCTCTTGCCGTAGGGCATCATTTCCCCGCGCCAATCAATATCATCTGCAGTGTATTATGTGACATGTCTTTATACCTCTGTCATATCCAGATGTCACCACCAGGCAAAAACGTGTCACGAAGATCCTTGAGGGGGAAGCTCTAGCAGTCTTTTTTGTTATATCGTCTGCTATATTGAGCCATTCATTTGTGGACTTTTGATTGGTGCACTACGTTCATTCGAAAAACTTTTCAAATAATTTCGAAGAGATGTTTTAAGAATATTATTATTTGATTCGTAGTAAATCTACACGCATAGGAGACGGGTGGTCGTGCGGTGTAGAGCGCTCGACTGTCGACTGGTGAGTCCTGGGTTGAAACCTTGGGATGATTTTTTCAGGTCCTGGCGTAAGTCCCCAATTTCACCCAGCTTTAAAATGGGTACCTGACTTTAAGTTGGGGGAGGGGGGGGTAAAGGCGGTTGGGCGTTGTGCTAACCACACACTCCCTTTATACGCCGAGGTTACTGAAACAGATGAATTCTACACTTCATCTGCCCCGATGAGTCGTAGGGGCTAAAGGGAGCTTTACTTTTATTCTATTTTAACTATTTCAAAGACGTGTTGTTTGAAATGCAGTTGAAATTTCAGCCACTATAAAAATGTGTATGTTTGAAAAGATACAAATCTAAAATAATATTAACAAGAAGAAGTAGTTAGGTAGTATTTTAATATGCCCCTTTTTACATCAACATGCATTGCAAATACGAAATTAATATATTTTCGATCGGAGCCAAAATAATCCAGACCCAAAAACCCAGAATCCTACCCCCAACCCCTAAACCAGATCCAGTTTCAGTTGCTTCAAGACGGATAAATTACCACAGAGGTAAAAAATGACGCTGCCCTCCCCTCCCAAATCAAGGGGCCATGATAAGTGGTTAAGTAGCTCCCCCCTCCCCCTCCTCACAATGCAGCGACACTGGCCTATGGATATCTGCATCGGCTTAAACAAAAAACAAAACTTAGTAGGAAATAAAAAGTTTGATTCGTTATGCAATTTCACATTTAAGCTTTACTTTTATAATGTATCACTTTTTATACGAAGTTTAGTTACGTCCTAGCTGGTCGATCAAGACAGGAAAAGAAAAAGAAAATCAACTAACCATTAATATTTTTTTTCTTTTTATAAAATATTCACAAAAAGAAACAGAAAACGCATTAATCTGAAAACAGGGCACAGCAGGGGTTCCAGAAATCTCATACTGTTTAACAGTAAACAAAAAAGCAAAACACAAACACAAAACAAACAACAACATAAGAACTCTTGTAAAGCCTAATCAGCCAAAACCCACATTCACCCCGTGACTGTTCTAGTCTTATTTAAAACCGGCCAGTCGATCACAGGATTCGAATCTAACAGTACGTCAACCTCTCCCCTTCTTCTGTTACCGGCAACAAACAACCACAAAGACTCAGTCTTGATGTTCTTTTAACACAATGGCTCCAAGAAGACATCCAGCTGCCAAGAATTCTCAACTAAAAAAAAAAAAGAAGTTCCTTTAATTCCAGAATCAATCCGCTGATTTTCTAGAAGACAAAGGTGGTTGTCCAGGAAGCGACTCACTAACAAAAAAAAATGAGTCCGCGCTTTTTTTGTTTTTTTTTTTAAAATTTTATTTTGATGTCTTCACAGAACGAAATTGAATTCTGCTTTCTTTGAATAATGTTTTCTTCCTGATGCCGCTGATGAGAAATATTGAAATAAAAATAAAAACCTGGAAATTTTTTTCTCTATGCAGCAATTGTCGACCAAGTATCTTAAGTAAATAAAATAAAATTTCCGAAAGCAAAGTACTTTTGATTTCTATGTCCTCAAAATAGCCCAAAAAACTTGAGTTCAAAAAGTGAATAGGGCTCAGCAGCATGGGCGTCGCTAGGAATTTTTCCAGGGGGGGGCAAAAATTTTCCAGGGGGGGTGGCAAATAACAACTTTATGACATTTTTTTTAAATGTAAGGGGGGGGGGAGCAAATACCCCCCTCTTATATGACATTTTTTCAATATGTAGGGGGGGGGGCAAATGACCCCCTTGCCCCCCCCCCCATGAATACGCCCATGCTGAGCAGTGCTTTTTTTGTAAAAAAAATAGGTTCCGGTATTCAGTGATGGATTGCCTAACTTTTAACTACAACTGCAAAGATACTTTTTTTTTTAAATAATTCAATTTTAATAAATTAGTGATATCATAAATTAATAATAAGCGTTAGAATACAACAAAAGTAATCATTTTTTACCCACATTGAACAAAGGTGCCGGTACGCCGTACCGGCACAAAAAAAGCACTGGGGGCTCAGAGTCAAAGGTATTTCGGTTAAACTTGAAAAAAAAATATGTAGACAAAAGTGTGATTACCTAAACAGGGGAGCGAGAGATAAAATGAGCAACATATATATATATATCTATAGATCAGTGAGTTTGGTCTTTGTTTTTTTGGATCAAGTGTTTATAAACAAATAATTTTTGTTTGTTATATTCATGCTATATTGATTCTTCGTTGTCCCACAATTAACAGGAATGATGACGTGGTTAGAATAAACGGAAATGTTAAAGATTTAAATAATAAAGCGAAAGTGAGAAATATTACTTTAATTCTTATCTTAGCATATTTGATTACTTATAAAAATATTCTGAAAAAACAAAAGATCGGAACTTTTCTCTATATATTGCAACTTGTTATGAAGTCTATTTTACAGAATGTTATGAAGCCTAAATGTCAGACTATTTTATATTTTGTGGTGCCCTTTCGATGAAGAAAGGGGTGGGATCACCTGTTAGGAGAATATTTAATTCGCTCATTTTATTCCAACAACATAATTCCTCCCCCCTCCCCCATTTTCAATTTTTGCGTTTGTTGTCGGTAAAGTAGCTTAGTCAACAAAGCATGAAAATGATGGTGGGAAGGAGGGGGGGGAGTTGGGGGCGTGGTGGCAAGTTTCTTCTGTCTTTGCGTATTTGTGTGTATAGTTATAGAAATCTTCTTGAATCCGTCCTCTCTTAATGTAAAGAACCCCCCCTCCCCCAATGGTTATAAGATAGTGCAAGAATTACATATATATATGTTATTGTTACGGGTTCTTTTAGTATATTCAATAAACACACAGTGAAACACACAGATAAGTCAACACTTGTTGATTGGAAATATAAAATAGTACACTTTATTAACAACTACTCGTGACTGCACGACTATCTGATACAAACTCTAATACGACACTGAATCTATAAAACTACATCTCTGTCCAAACTCCAATCTAACACTAATCCCAAACACTGACTTTTAAACTAAAACTTCTGGTCCCCGATCTGGTGGGTGGGGATGGGGGGAGGGGTGTTTCGACCTGAGTCCAGTGGTGCTTTGATTTCGGGAGAAGAATAGGGGGAGGGGCGTTACGCAATCAAAGCCTGACTCGGAGGTTTGACCAGAGTCCAGTGGTGCTTTGATTTCGGGAGAAGAATAGGGGGAGGGGCGTTACGCAATCAAAGCCTGACTCGCAGGTTTGACCAGAGTCCAGTGGTGCTTTGATTTCGGGAGAAGAATAGGGGATGAGCGTTACGGACATGAAAGCCTGACAATAGGGCTTTGATTTCGGTCACTTTAAACTGTGCTTAAGGAGTGGGGATGAAAGGTACGTAATATGGGGTTCTGTGATGTGGGGGGGGGGTGCGATCGTAACATCTCCCTCCTTGTCAGTAAGCATGATGCAATCATGCAAAATAAAATAAACATCAAATTGTATCCTGAACAAAACCAAAACTAATTTAACTTAAAATAATACAAGTATAACTAAAAAACTTTAAACATTTTCATACCCGTTTTAGGATGATTAGCATAAAAGAGAAAAAGCAAAAGTTACATGTTGATTGACAACTATTGTGTAGGTAACAAACTTATAACATACGTTAGAATCTCAGCTCTACAACTTGTCAACCAACAAAACGTGACATGATCCTAAAACAGTTTACCTATAACAATTGTATCATTTGGTCTACAATACCGTATCTAAAGTCTTATGATCCGAAATGTCATAATGTACTAAATATTTAAACTACCGCATGGCAGATAACCATCAATAAACAAAATCAATGTACTCTTTTAAATACATTCCAAAATTTCAATTAAAAAAAACGTTTCCTCACACAGTAGATATAATTAATTATGACAGATTAGGCGAAACAATATAAACAAGTGCAAAAATATATCCAAAATCTTATTAGCCTCCCATAAATAACACCAATCACTAGCTACGTAATCATGATCTATATTGAACACAAATAACATCCAAAAGCTACCTAATGTGAGGAGTCATGTGACAATCATTAGTTATCACCCAACATCAATACAGTGAGAAAATATATCTATCTTACGAGTATTTACAACACAAAAATTATTATGCAAAACCTAGGATGGTAATATAAGTTACATTATGCAAATATAAATTCTTCTAAAACAAATTAAATTATTGTCAACACTTAAACAAAACGATATTTCAAATACAAATAAAATCTTCAATAAAACACTTTAAATAATGACATCACTTTTACAAACATTAACCCTTTCTGGTACATCACTAATCGAGATATCACATGTTTGAGAGTCAAACTATTTTACAAAATGTTCTCGCCAGTTGCTATTTAAGTCCCTCTCCCTGCATCCAAAGAACCCATACTTTGATTGTCTCTTTTGATGAAAATTATTATGAAACTCATTATTTTTAGGTCTAGACTTCAGAGTACAATACTGGTCTTGGTAATAGGGCCTGACGCATGACGCTACCCTACTGCTACAATCTCTGTCTTCGTGAATACGTCTGTTATAAAACATGACATTATTAATGTCATAGCCTCTCCTGCCCTCATTACATTGTGTGTCATATCTACCCCTACACCGAAAAACATTGTTATCACCCTGCCTAGGCTGTGCGATCATTGCCATATTATTCACACAATTCCCCTTCACGCAACATTGCTCTCTCACGTCAAACTTCCTTCTAATTATGTACTCACACTCACATTTGCGCTGCCTAACTTGCTCTACGGGTATGTCACAATTATAACTGTTGTTCTTCCTTACAACTATTATCCTACGAGTCTGATACTCAGGTTTAAATCTCCTTCTCTCCCATTGATCACATTCTCCCACTGACTTAGACCAACTACAGGTTTATTAACACGCACAGGAAAAGTTGATTTTTGTTGTGGTGTTTTCCCTAAATGGTCACTTTGTATACAAACAGGATCTGAAACTGGACACTTCTTCTCATCACATTTCTCCAGAACTATTTCTTTATTATTACAATAACGTTTGATCTGCTTTATGTCTTCTTTAACCACCTTTACTTGGCTAATTTCCCTTTAAACACTATTGATCTCGACTCAAGTTTCCACTATGCCTTGTCTATCTATCATGACCTTCAACCCCTCTTCTATTTTAGGCTGTGATGCGATGATCACATCAATTAATTCTAGTTTGTAAACAATCCTATTTACCATATTTTCTAGTGCTATCACTCTATGCAGTAAACCTTCTACCGACGCATTGGAGCTCGAGTATTGGTTCATATTTGCCTCTAATGCTTCTATTTTGAACTTAAATTTATTTTCGTCTCTTAAATTTTTATTTCCCTCCCCTAAGATTTCACTTTCTAACTGTGCCTTAGTCATTTCGGCTCTAAGTTTTCGCATGACCATCTCTTCCCGCCTTCCTTCCCTCTCTTTTTCCTCTCTTTCTCTCTCAGTAACCAAGGCTTCTAACTCTTTGCCAGTATACCCAAGGTCCTTACCCATCTCAATTAAAGCTGTTAAGGTTGCCATGGCACTGTAAACAATATTCACCAGCAAATAGAAATAAGTAAAAATAATTTTTAAAAAATTTAGCAGAAGAAGATCACCACTGCTAATTAAAGTCAATAGTGAAATAAACCAGTGAACTTAAATAAATATTATAGCTGTTCCAGGTAAACCCTATTTTAACCTACACTGTATTTAACAAGGATGAAATACATAATTTTACAAGGAACAGTGAACAATTAAGTTACATTAAAACAATCTTACAAAAAATTCTAAATAAATACAACTTATCTGTAGATCTTCGATACTCCGAACTTGATCCAATGAATAAGAGAGATAAGAATAAAACACAGTTCGTGGCTCTAAACAATAAACAATAAATGACAATATCCTGGACCACTTTTAAAAACACTATCAGTTCAACAATTTCAGTTTACTAATAGCTTCAAATCAGCAACATCAGCTATGTCAGCAATCTCAGATACGTCGGCAGCATCAAATACGTCAGCAACCTCAAATACGTCGGCAACAACAGCAAACAGCAGAGACGTGCAATGTAGCAGTAAATAACATACGTACTATAGATTGGAGTAAACAGTATAGTACTATACGACTAATTCATTAATTAGACAGTAACCTCAGCTCAACAGCAATCTCGATTACATATCAACATCAGTTTAAAGGCAAAAATGAACTATTCAAAACGTCGACAAGACCCGTACTTTAACTTCAGCCAACTCAGCAACAACAATTTCCATCACAGAACACTTCAAACGGTCGACATCAGCATTACAACAAGTTAAACATTACTATGTCCGTAGCTCACTTATATCCACAGAAGAAAATAAACACACAGTCGTTTGCATTAACATCAATTTTCACAATATCATATTAATCAGCAGTCACGAATTCACGTCGGAGGTGCCATAGATGTTACGGGTTCTTTTAATATCTTCCTTAAATTATTGCTGGACTTCCAAACACACAGTTATATCAACAGATAAGTCAACACTTATTGATTTGAAATATAAAACAAATGTACTTTATTCAAACTACTCTTGACTGAACGACTATCTCATACAAAACTCTAATACAACACTCTGTCCAAACTCTAATCTAACACTGACCTAAGCTAACTTAAAACTTCTGGTCTCCGATCTGGTGGGTGGGGATGGGGGGAGAGGGTGTTTCGACCAGAGTCCAGTGGTGCTTTGATTTCGGGAGAAGAATAGGGAGGGCGTTACGCAATCAAAGCCCTGACTCGGAGGTTTGACCAGAGTCCAGTGGTGCTTTGATTTCGGGAGAAGAATAGGGGGAGGGGCGTTACGCAATCAAAGCCTGACTCGGAGGTTTGACCAGAGTCCAGTGGTGCTTTGATTTCGGGAGAAGAATAGGGGGAGGGGCGTTACGCAATCAAAGCCTGACTCGGAGGTTTGACCAGAGTCCAGTGGTGCTTTGATTTCGGGAGAAGAATAGGGGGAGGGGCGTTACGCAATCAAAGCCTGACTCGGAGGTTTGACCAGAGTCCAGTGGTGCTTTGATTTCGGGAGAAGAATAGGGGGAGGGGCGTTACGGACATCAAAGCCTGACAATAGGGCTTTGATTTCGGTCACTTTAAACTGTGCTTAAGGAGTAGGGATGAAAGGTACGTAATATGGGGTTCTGTGATGTGAGGGGGGGTGCGATCGTAACAGTTATCATAACAGACAACCTTATTGATCGACTGGGTGTCCCCAGGGCCGGCTCTGGGGCGCCAAATTGCTAGGGGCGCCAAATTTTAGAAAAAAAAAACAACTTTCAAAAATAAAAATAAATAACTGCCTAGATGACTGCCTAGGGCGCCAAATTGCCTGTGGACGGCTCTGGGTGTCCCATACCCTGCCATGGGTGTAGGGCAATGATGATGATGATGATGATGATGATGATAACAGACCAGAATACTCGAATAAATACATTCCCACTCTGGTATTGTCGTGTTTTGACTTTATTGTTTATCATGATGACTATTGATCGTCCTTTTGTCTATTTCTTGAGAGAACTTCTAAAAAACAAATATGTGCCCGGGATGAACTAAAGCCATAGAAAAAAACGTTCCATGAATGTGAAATTAGATTTCACGTCGAGTTTATAGATTTAGAATACCCCGTGAAGACATATTGAGAAGTGTTTGTGTGTGTGTGTGTGTCCGAGTGTGCGTGCATGAGTGAGTAGGTGTGTTTGAAACGAAATGTCGCTGAGGGTCAAGTAGTGACATGATGACCAGTTAAAGATAAGGAGATGACCACCCGCTAGGAGACCTGGTGTTGGACAGGTTGTCCAGGCTAGGATGTTTTGTGGAAATGAGGTCATAGGGAGAACAGAGAGGTCATAGGGAGAACAGAGAGGTCATAGGGAGAATAGAGAGGTCATAGGGAGAACAGAGAGGTCATAGGGAGAACAGAGAGGTCATAGGGAGAACAGAGAGGTCACGGCGAAAAGAGAAAGTAAAAAAAATAAACATTATTTTAATAAGATAAGGAGAGGAGATGAATATAGGTAAATAAATAGATGGAGAGAGAGAGTGAGAGAGAGAGAGAGAGAGAGAGAGAGAGAGATAAAGTTAGAATGACATATTAATAGTCAGAGATAGATATATAGAAAGAAATGAATAGAATGACATATTAATAGACAGAGATAGATAGAAAGAAATAGATAAATAGAAAGATAGAAAGGTTGCAAGAGGGATAAATACAAATGTATATGCATATAGAGAAAAGTAATGAAACAATATAAAAAAACATAACAAATTTAAATTGAGTAACGCTGAATGCAGTATTTAGACTATTGGATGGCATGAAGCCTTCAATCCACTTAAGGATTAAGAAAATTGTTTTTGAAATAAACTTTTGAGGAAAACCACCAACAAACAATCGCATTGTTAAACTAACACATCAAGAACATCTTCAACTGCTTTGTCCTCTTCCCCTTCATCCATAAAAAGTTGTCTTTCCTTCCCCATCATCCATAAATAATTGTCTTCCCTTCCACTTCATCCATAAACAGTTGTCTTCCCTTACCCTTCATCCATAAACAGTTGTCCTCCCTTCCCCATCATCCATAAACAAATGTCTTTCCTTCCCCATCATCCATAAACAATTATTTTCCCTTCCCCATTATCCATAAACAATTCCATTCCCTCTCCCCTTTAATACATGGTCCATTTTCAGACATAGGAAGTTGACTAAAACAACGGCAAACTTCAAGGAGTCAGTAATTTACTGCAAATTTCAGTTTTATTTTTTGCATGTTTTCTTAATAAAAAAATTTACGACAAAATGACCAAAAAAAAAACAGTCAATGGCAAGAATGTAACAGAATCAAAAGAAAGGTTAATGTTAAAGAAATAAATTTAGGCCACCGAAATGTCAATGTCAAAGAACTCGGTATGAAGTTTAAATTTTTTTTTTTATTTAAACATTTATTTTCATGGGTATGGCTTGAATAATGACTAATTTTTGACATAAAGTTACAAATATATAAATAAATAAATAATCCAAAGTTTAAAAAAAAAAGAAACATAAATTAGTTTCATAAACGTAATGGAAAAATAAATCGTTGGCTATCTTTAGATTTGATTGGATATCAGATAAAAACATGGCGGTCGGTCTCTGTTATGTCTTATCCAATACTTCAAGCATATTCTCGTCATGAGTTGCTCTTGAACATTACTTTCGGTACTTAAAAGCAAACAATGTAACCGAACTCCGCGCTTCTCAAACTTTTTCGCGACTGTACCCTAAAGGGTGAGAAAGCATGTCCTTCAATACCCCATCACACGTAAAGTTCTTCAAAACTCTTGGTGGTTCTAAAAGAAAAAAACATATGTCTGCATAACCTTGATCCGTAAACCTTGGGGTACTCGTACCGCCGGCTTGAGAGCCGCGGACCTGAAATATTATGTTTGCTTCACATAGACCACTGTATTTTAAATAGTGAAAGAAAAGTTTCAATTGATTGACTAGGGTCGTCTATGGTATTGATTGACTGGGGTCGTCTATGGTATTGATTGACTGGGGTCGTCCATGGCATTGATTGACTGGGGTCGTCCATTGTATTGATTGACTGGGGTCGTCTATGGTATTGATTGACTGGGGTCGTCTATGGTATTGATTGACTGGAGTCGTCCATGGCATTGATTGACTGGGGTCGTCCATGGCATTAATTGACTGGGGTCGTCTATGGCATTGATTGACTGGGGTCGTCCATGGCATTAATTGACTGGGGTCGTCTATGGTATTGATTGACTGGGGTCGTCCATGGCATTAATTGACTGGGGTCGTCTATGGTATTGATTGACTGGGGTCGTCCATGGCATTAATTGACTGGGGTCGTCTATGGTATTGATTGACTGGGGTCGTCCATGGCATTAATTGACAGGGGTCGTCTATGGCATTGATTGACTGGGGTCGTCTATGGTATTGATTGACTGGGGTCGTCTATGGTATTGATTGACTGGGGTCGTCCATGGTATTGATTGACTGGGGTCGTCTATGGTATTGATTGACTGGGATCGTCTATGGTATTGATTGACTGGGGTCGTCCATGGTATTAATTGACTGGGGTCGTCTATGGTATTGATTGACTGGGGGTCGTCCATGGCATTGATTGACTGGGGTCGTCTATGGTATTGATTGAATGGGGTCGTCTATGGTATTAATTGACTGGGGGTCGTCTATCGTATTGATTGACTGGGGTCGTCCATGGTATTGATTGACTGGGGTCGTCTATGGTATTGATTGACTGGGGGTCGTCTATCGTATTGATTGACTGGGGTCGTCCATGGTATTGATTGACTGGGGTCGTCTATGGTATTGATTGACTGGGGGTCGTCTATCGTATTGATTGACTGGGGTCGTCCATGGTATTGATTGACTGGGGTCGTCTATGGTATTGATTGACTGGGGGTCGTCTATTGATTGCTCTCTTTGCTATATTCTAGATAATTTGAATTTAATCATAGTAGCATTCAGAAAATGCAGACACCACCCTCCCCCCCCTCCCCACACCCCATCCTGTAAGGAAAAACAACTGACCAACAAGTCGTGCCCTGTTTTATAAATATCCCCCCACACCCCCGCCCTTTCCTTTACCAACAGTATTTAAAAAGAGAGTGTTTATCTCATTCAATTCTATTTGTATGATACTGATACAATCAACCGGGACAGATTCAAATTCCATATGAAGACATATGATATGATATGTATTAGAGCTGTTGTTCGATTAAAAAAATTGATCGAAATTAACGCATGATTAAAAATTTTAATCGCAAATTAACGCACTTTTTAATCGACACAATATAATACATTCTGTTTGTATTCAGACTAGTAAGTCATGATATCATAGCATAAAATTGGTATAATAGAATAGTCAGATTAATTACGAAAGAGGTATAATTAATTGTAACAGATTTATTAAGCATTAGCACATATGTCTGTTGAGTTAGTTATTGGGACCAATTTTTTGACATGTATCCATCACGTCAAGTGATGCGAGTTGTTTTTTAATCAACAACCATGCTAAACAAGTGTTTTTCTCGTACCATAGGTTCCGAGAAAATGACGTATTTCAACCTCTCTCCCCTCTATCCCTGTCGTATTTTGCTACACTTTGCCCCCGCCCCCCCACGTATGTCTTGTTTACCCAACCCTCCACTACCGTACCTACCCCTTCACTTCCCATCCCAAAACAAAATACACACGTCATTTCTATCTCATATGTGCCTTTTCCTTCATAAAATAATAGTATAGCCAGAAAGTACTTGCTCACTCATTATTAACGCGTTTTTTTTTTATTCCCACCTTTCCCATCCTGTTAGATTTTTGACACACTTAGCAGCTTCTCTCCCCACAAAGATGACGTTACTTTTAGCTTACCCAGCCACCGTACCCCCTCTGTCCCATTTTTCCAAATCATGGCACCTGTCAATCAAACTAGGAGCATGCTACCGCAGATGTGGACTAATGGTATCATTGAGGGTCATAATTAGAATTAAGAAATGACACTCCTATTGTTTCAAGGCCATGTGGCTGCTATGATTTTATGTCGACGTGACAGTTTCTGTGTTCGGGGTATTTTTATTT
>JAGDYQ010000442.1:168085-218085 GCA_021962125.1 Bulinus truncatus | reverse complement strand
GTCCAGAGTGAAACATGCTCTACTATTAGACATCTAAATCCATTATTTTTTCCCTTTCTTTTTGTAACATGGATTGTAGTGGTTCTGGCTGAGACATAGATAACTCATGATAATTGTGAACTACTCAACGAAGTCTTCAGGTGAGTGATATCAGGGGGCGCAACCAGTATGTTGACGTTGGTAGGGTCCAAAATATTAGGTAAGATGAAAATTGGTATGTCTACCCCCCCCCCCCCCAAATTTTTGGTAGGGTCGAATACCAGTAGTGGCTTGATTTTTGGTAGGGTCCGGACCCGCACGACACCCGTACATCGGTTGCGCCCATGAGTAATATGTCTTTTTCAATAACATTGTTTACATTAAATGAAACAAAAAAATCAACCAATCAATGGTTAAGTTCACTCAGGTCAGACCAGAGTTCTCATAGTTTTCTTTTTAAACCAGATGTCATACACATGACGGGATGACATTGTGGCACGGCGCACAACAGCCACTCAGAATATCCCGCGTTCGAGTCCCGAGGAAAATTTCATTTATTCGTTAGAAGACGTTACATTTACTTGTTGGGGCTGAAATGCCAACTTTTCATCTAAATCATAGTAAAAATAGATTAATAATATATCCGGAGAAATGAGATTCTCTGACTTATATATATATATATATAATTTTAAATTATTTATTATAAAGCCTATTATTTTTTTAAAGTTTAGCTTCTCTGTGTAAGATTATAATTCATTTACTTAATCTCCGGCCGTAAATCATCCTCAGTACCAAGAACCGACTCTGATCAGGTATTGTGTACTGTACGTATTGCTGTGTTAAATAAAAGCTCGGTCGTTATGGCAACCAATATCAACAAAATGTGACTAATTTAGTACTTGGCATTTAAAAAGAAAACAAAAAACATACAATTTCTCATCTCGGTCACTCGAGTCGCCTTTAGAAAATAATGTATGGGGGTGGTAAATTTGGAATATAAAGTTCGGTAGTCGGTAAGGCACTACGGGCGAGGGAGATAGTGGCAGAGGATAAATAATAACTAGAACTTTGAGAAATGTAGCTTGAGTCGTACTGTTTATGTCACGTTATATCTTGAAAACAAATACATGAAACTTAATAAAGGAAGCTTCACTAATACACTAGTACATTTTTTTTTATTATTACTAGTTGAAAAGCTTGCTAAAGTACACGAAAAAAAAAATAAATTAAAGTTCCCTTAGCACTACCGGGCCATCGGGGGCAGATGAAGTGTAGAATTCATGACGTATACAGGTACCGTGTGATTAGCACAACGCCCAGCCGCCTTGACTTCCCCCAACTTGTCGGATACCCATTTAAAGCCGGGTGGACTTGTGGGACATGAACCGAATCTCACCAGGACACAGAAAAATTCCCGTTGGGTCTCAACGAGGGTTTGAACCCGTGACTCTCAGGTCGGCAGTCGAGCGTTCCAACCACTCGGCCACCTAACCCTGAAAGTAGACAAAGGTTACGCGTCTGCGTAACTTTAGCTCATAGCCATCTTTAAAGGACTATGCACCACCCCCCTACCCCAACCCAGTGGCGCCGAGAGCCAACACGGGCCCCAGGGCAGGACATCATTGCGGGGCCCCTTAATAAACAATAAGTCGTGAAAAAAATTGACGTGGTCGGGGCGGCCGGGTCCCCCTTACAGATGCGGGCCCCCTGGCAATGACCCCCCTGCCCCCCTATTACCCCTTTATTCCATTGGCTTAAATAAAAATATTACTCTTTATTATTACTCTTTATTATTACTCTTTATTATTACTCTTTATTATTACTCTTTATTATTAAAAAACAACAAGTTTGGACATTTTAAACTTTTTTTTGTGTTTTTTTTTCTTTTTACGCCGCCATTGCCAGCATGGTAGGGTGTAGTGTGCCTACCACATGTCTGACATCCGTACAGAGCTGCGGGGTGAGTGTGCCCGCTATCATCTACCGGGATGGCAGAAAAATGGGTTTTATTCCTTGCCTAAACCACATCCGTCACCACCGCCAGCTGTGAATACTGCGATCTCGGATAGTCCTCATTGATCACAGTACAACCACCCTCTCAAGAAAGTCAGCTATATCACCGGGGATGATTGAGACTTTTCTTGGGGAAAGGAAGAGTTGGGATTAGTCCTTTCTGTAGACATTTTAAACGTACTATCAATTTGATCTATGACAGTTTTATATCACTTATTGAAAACTTTATTATTCAAAATCAATATTTGGTATTCATCAGTTAAGCAATAGTTAAGATTCAGTGTCGTATTAGAGTTTGTATCAGATAGTCGTGCAGTCACGAGTAGTTGTTAATAAAGTGTACTATTTTATATTTCCAATCAACAAGTGTTGACTTATCTGTGTGTTTCACTGTGTGTTTATTGAATATACTAAAAGAACCCGTAACAATAACATATATATATGTAATTCTTGCACTATCTTATAACCATTGGGGGAGGGGGGGTTCTTTACATTAAGAGAGGACGGATTCAAGAAGATTTCTATAACTATACACACAAATACGCAAAGACAGAAGAAACTTGCCACCACGCCCCCAA
Organism: Bulinus truncatus; assembly: GCA_021962125.1. Classification (NCBI taxonomy): domain Eukaryota; kingdom Metazoa; phylum Mollusca; class Gastropoda; family Planorbidae; genus Bulinus; species Bulinus truncatus. The sequence continues at coordinate 215,515 of JAGDYQ010000442.1, read as the reverse complement.
CTCCCCCCCCCCTCCTTAATTAGCATTAAATAAAAATTACAATGTAAAAAAAAAGGTAAGTTATGTTTATTACACTTCTTCAGCAGTACTTTCATTAACTTTTTACCAGTACATCAATGATAATAAATAATAACAAATTAACACTACTAAAAAAAAAATTGAAAGAAATATATCCCGTAGCAAGAATTACCTAAACTAGATTATCCCCCCTTCCCCACCCTCTCTTCCTAACCCCTCTAACTCTCAACCCTTATCCGCACGTCTGTCCACCAGGAACTCGAGTGAGTCCCGTTGAGTGCATCTTTCCAGTCAAATCAACACTTAACGAAAGCATCTCTCCTCCCCCTCAACCCCTTAATGTATTCACGCTCATACAACTGTGAGAATCCTCGAGTTTCTCTCTCTTTCTCTTTGTCTCCTCCCCATGTCTGGAATAACAATGTCGTCGAGGTCTTTACCGAATCATTAATGGGACGAACCGCTTAGAAAAAAGAAAAATGGCAAAACTATTTCCTGGCGATAGGTTGATTCCTTTCTGTTCTAGAAATAAGTAAAAAAACAATAAAATCATAGTGTTAACTAAGTTGTACCCATTCAACTATTATTATAAGTACTTTGCACTTACTGTATTCTGAAATTTGTTTAAATTGGATATATATGAATTTGAAAGAATGTCAACATTTCTAGTCCAAATTTCATCATGGGTTTAGTTTTATATCCCCCCCCCCCAACTCGCTCCCCCAGCGCCCATTTCCGAAAAAAAAAAATAAAACAAAAATTAATTCAACTTCCATTAATTTCTTTGATTCACAGGTTTGTTTTCATCAAATTATGTGATTATAATTAACAATGTTTTATCTATTAGATGTATCCTGCAAAAACCTTTGCATAGTTATATCCCTTTAGGCTTGATCGGTAGGCTAGTTTATTTTTTGGTTTCGGGCAGATCCGATTTTTTCATGATTGTATTTTAAACTGGAATACTGCTGTATTAATTCTTTACTTACGATTTAACGCAGAAGCCGCACTGCTATTATTTATATAGATTATTTCTTTGGGAATAGCTAGGAGACAAAAATATCGGTGTACAAAAATTGAAAAAAAAAAAAGAATTCAAAAAGTATAACAGACAAATGGGCTCCACAAAATCCCACCTTTACACTTGTATTTTTTTTATTTCCCATGTATCTCACTTCTTTGAAAGTGACTCGTATTTTCTTCTGCGCCCGGGGCCCCAACCGACCCAAGTCATCCTCCGAGTTCGCTGGAACAAGAACATTGCAGGCAGGACAGACTAACCAAAACGGTTATCGAGTGAAGGGGGGGGTCAATTAGTTGACCATAATCCAGAAATTGAATCAATGACCACGGGTATGTCTACAATACACACACGCTCGGTCAAAGTCACACACACACACACACACACACACACAAATACTACAAATACTGCGATGCTTTTAAAATTTCAGATGACACAACATGACTCACCCTTCTACCAGCTGAGTCGATGCAGGGACTCTAGGGGGTGTTGGAAGAATGGCATACGGCTCAATATCCGGTGCTCTCTGTAAACAATGAACGATGGGACGCGGCTGGCGTGGTACGTACCACGGGGGGAGGGGGGGGGAATCACAGAAGTTAAACTCTGGACTTAATTTAGTTACATTCGAGTGAACTCCCTTTGTGGGTTAAGGTGGTGAACTGATCGGAGTCAGTTTTTGTTAGTGGAAATAACAGCATGGAACATAACATTGACATAATCATGGACAACCATTGTCATAATCATGGACAACCATTGACATAATCATGGACAACCGTTGACATAATCATGGACAACCATTGACATTTACTGCCTAGAGAAGACGTACAGAAATCAGAGGGAAAACAAAATCAATAATACTAAAATATCACTTCAGGTCTCACACCTATTTAAAAATGAAATAGTGTTTCATTTTTTTCCCCTTACGGAACTGAGGTGTAATATTGTCTGGCCTATATCAGGGTATTAATTAGGTAACTTTCATTATGATATTGTCTGGGCTATATCAGATTATCAATTATGTATCATTTAAAAGCTCTCTTTCAACGCCCTCTTCCTTGTTCGGCGACCTTGCGCGGAAGTGCAACCAGCAGTACAGACACCTTCCTACGCAACTGTGTCTCTGTCATTTCTATTGCAATTAAGGAATAAGTATCAGACGCTTTCGGTTCAAATCTCTGACTACTAGAAGTATTACTAGTTTTATTTCAACATATCTCTGATTAAAGTCACTTTCCCCCCTCAAATCATATTTCCGGTTATATTCGCAGACGAGACAAAATAAAATCTATAAAATACACGTATACGCTATAAATACCAGTTGCTCATATAATAATCAGATAATACTGGGTCTGGGAAAAGGTTTTTATAGGTCAGGAGGTCATTTATTTGTAACTTCTATCAGGAAACCAGTTGTTTTTTTTTTAATTTAAGGGTGTGGTTATTTTCACACTAATCAAACTTACTTACTTATTTACTTATTTACTTACTTACTTACTTACTTACTTACTTACTTACTTACTTACTTACTTACTTACTTACTTACTTACTTACTTACTTACTTACTTACTTACTACGATGTCTTGTGTGTGCCATGGCCGTCATTACAGACAACAACCTGCCAACCCGTTCCTTTTGGGATAAACCAATTCGAAAGGGCCTCTAGTGCAACTATCACTATTTAAAAAAAAGCCAATAGTCTATTAACAAGGGGGGGGGGCATATTCTCACGCCCAACTCATTTCCCATGTATAAATACTACCCATGTGTCCATGGGCGTATTCATGGGGGGGGGGGCAAAGGGGGTATTTGCTCCCCCCCCTACATTTTAAAAAAATGTCATAAAATTGTTATTTGCCCCCCCCCCTGGAAAATTTTTGCCCCCCCCCCCTGGAAAAATTCCTAGCGACGCCCATGCATGTGTCTGTGGGCCCTAATTTAGATGTACAGACATAGATATTTAAGCCCCCCATCCAAAGGTTGTCCATTTTTTTTAAAGTGAACCGAAAAAACGTGTATCATCTTCTTCTTCCTTTGTCTCTACAGCCCCATTTAGGGCCCTGGTCTGCCAATCTACTCTTCTCCACTTTTTCCTCCGATCCACGGTCTTCTTCTTCCTGCAATCTCTCACTCCTATGGCTTTAAGGTCTTTCTCCACTTCCTCCAACCATCTGCTTCTTGGTCTGCCCTTAGGTTAGGCCTTTTCTCATTGGGTGTTTGTCGCTTATACATTGCCTTTGAACCTCTGTTGTTTTCCATTCTCTCTATGTGCCCCGCCCACCTCATGAATATATGTAAGTCAACAAGGGAATTCAAAAAAAATGGCAATGCATTTTTTTTATGTCTTAAAGATCTTGTGAGATGAAATATCTAATAAGCTTCACCACAACGTTGACCGACATTATGATAGTTTCAAGAACAAGTACGCACAAGTTCTGAACCCAGATTAGAATGACATAGTTAATAAGGAGACCAATGTATATATTGTGAATGCAAATAATATTTAATAAAAAAAAATAAATAAAATGGTCATGTCATACGCACTGACCTCCGATCGCCGCTAATCAACGACCTGTCGTGATCGTGACCATTTTAATAACAAATTTCCACGGAGTCAGACAGAACCAGATTTAACTCTCATTTCAAAGTGAACGAATTAATAATAATATTTTTTTTTAGTGCAAAGTAAAGATTGCATGAATGGTTCTGAACGGAACAACAAACTAACAAAAAAAAACTAAATTAAAACATCACTAAACACTTTTTATAAAGAGAAATCATAAAAAAAATTCTTTTAATTTATCTAATTATTATTAGCTTAAGGGTTTGTCAGTCATGTCTATCTTAAGGCTAAAAGGGGCACTTCCAACTTAGACTATATAAGTCATGCTATCTTAAGGCACCAGCTCAAAGGACACTTGTAACTTAGACTATATCAGTCATAGTGGGGGGTGGAGGGGTGGAGGAGGAGAAGGAAGGGGGTAGGGCAATGGTTATTAGGGCATCTTTATCTACTAATCATATATATATATATATATATATATATATATATATATATATATATATATATATGACCGTTTGTCTTAATGTGTCTTAAATCTACTTGTTCATCTCGGAGGGAGAGGGGGTCTGTCATTTTATCAAGACGTCTCTGTAATCCTGACCCCCCCCTGCACCCTCCTCTTTAAGTGGCCTGGTGTAAGACAAAGATTCGTCCAGGAATGGTGCTAGAAACATGGACGCAAAACAACAAAAAACAAAAACAACAACACCCAGCGTACCTTTACATTCCCGGTATACCGTAACCCCGCCCTTTCCCGCTCCCCCTCCTTTCCCTCCCCTCCCCCACACAGTAATTACTTCTTTACAGTTGACGTCCCCCCCCCCATGAGAATATCTGTTGGCGGCAGATTTCGGGAGAGCAAGACGAAAAAGGGCGATCTCCTGTCGTCTGTTGTTGATATCGTCTGCTGGCATAGTCGGCCGCACTTTGTATTATTTATTTTTTGAAGGTAGGCAGTAAAGAACTGTTAAATGCGTCTATGATGGCTACTTTGTCATATCTCAGTGAAACTACAAAATATTTTATAGAAATATTGCAAAAATAAAAAAAAATAAAAATTGCTGGGTGTACACAATGTTGTTCCAGTTTAACATGATAGAACAACTAAGCGCGCACGAAAAATGGAGCAAATTATATGATTTTTTTTTGCTCATGGCAGAACCTTATGTTGATTATTTTTTTACAGAAGTATTTATAAAATAAATTATTTTTGTTGATTTAAAAAAAAAAAATTGTCTGCGTGGTAGGAGTATTTGAATGCATGCCAAGTTTGGCACGCGTGTCATGTATTTGCCAACCCTGCTTTAGAAGAAAGAAACGCTACCTTTTGAACAGAATAGGCGGGAATTTTTTTTTGAACCACGGACGACGACGGGTATTTACATTTGAATGATAAGCCGCACAAGAGGAGCCATATGGAGTATTTATATGATCCGATATTGATCTAATGTAAACACCATTGATGTGAACGAGCGCATGGGGGGAAAAGCTTGGAGGACAAGATTAAAATGGCAAACAGCGCGAACTTGGACTTCGGGCAGTAGTTTCCCCAGGAGTGCTTTAGAACACTGCGAACAGAACTGAATCCAAGTAAACATAATACATATAAAAGCGATTTGGGTTCTGCGTTAAATCGAAAGTAAAGAATTAATACAACAGTATTCCAGTTTAAAATACAATCATGAAAAAAATCGGATCTGCCCGAAACCAAAAATAACTTAGCCTACCGATCACGCCTAAGGGGATATAACTCTATGCAAAGGTTTTAGCAGGCTACAATTAGCTACTACATTATCGTACATTAATTGCTGATTTGAATTTTTATGTTTTACAACTGAACCTTGTCTTGGAGTTTCTAACGTACTGGGCTTTGGCGAGGGCTGAGACACATACGTTGTTTTTTCTATTTCAGTGGTAACTATGGTACCTGATCGGCCCGACTTCTTCGAAAAACTGTTCTCTGTTCGCGCCAAATGTCACGCGCCCCTTATGTACACACTGGCCAAATAACTCTTAATTAGAAAGTTTGGCTCTTGATTATTCCCCCCCCCCTCTTTTTTTTTGCTCATCGAGTGAACGGTCTTCAGTCCACATAACTCTTAGCTAAATTGGTGTTGTATACCCTTTATCTTCCAGTAGCGGCGTAACTAAAGAGGGGGCGCAGAGGTCCGCTCCGAGTGGCACTTACTTTGCTACCCTTAAGGGGTGGCGTTTTCACAGTTTTAGAACCTGTTTTAGTAAAAAAAAAAAAGGAAGACATTTGTCTGTCGCGGGATGTGGTATGATTCTAGTAGTATCGGAGACTGGAAATAATATATCCACAATATCATTCTGACTACAGTAGCATTCGTTTGTATTTCTTTCTATTCGAATGTATCAACTCCCCCTTCCTCCTCCCCCATCCCCCCCCATCCCCCCCCACACACAAGTTCAGTTTGTTTACTTTTTTAAATTTAGTTGAGGAAACATTTTCAAAACGGAAACTTCCATTCAGACAAGATGACGTCATGTACTTCAACTAGAATTCTCCCTCCCCCTCCCCCCTTCATTTCCTCCCTTTGACTTCCATAATTGGTTTTTTTTTTTTTTCAGTTTCAAAGACAAGAATCTATTATGTAAAATTTTTTTGTGTGAACGATGTAGTCGTGCTGTACCAACGTTCACCGTTAAGTAAATTTTTTATTTGTTTTTTTTTTTGGGCCAATGGCAAAGAAAAAAAAAACAAAAAAGATCAACAACGGAAGAAAATATTTAGTTGTAGAAAAAAATTTTAAAAATTAATAAGACGGATATAGTAACAATTTCGTACCGATGGAGAGTTGCTGTATCTTTTTGATAGTACCAAGGTAACCAAACATAAATGGCTGCTAAGAAATATCGACTATATCAATTTTTTTTCTATTGTGCCATATTTATGTATATTTATAATAAACGAAGTGTGTAGGAATATATTTTTAGGAGGGAAAACTTGAACTGCATCGAATATTACATGAAAGCTAATAGTTAAAATTTAGTTTTCGCTTTGGAAATAACTTTACATCTGCCTGAATATAAATCCCGTTCTATTAATAGATCAAACCAGTAAGCTGATGCGCCTATTTTGATATGCAAGTGTAAAGTTCGACAAATGGTGTCGTATCTTTCACTTCCTGTCAATGTATAATTACAATAAACTACACATGCGCACTAAGGTTATGTCAGTGCTCAGTGGCTGTGACAAGAAAACAAACTTTCTTTCGAAACATTTTTTTTACAAAGGATTCCAGACTTGGACGAAATCGTTTTTAAATTCCTATTCCTTTATTTCTTGTCTTTCCTCCCATATCTCTAAATTTTTGTTTTTTTTTATTGTTATGTTTATTGACAAATTGTGTTGAGAGCAATGCTAGAAATGATGGAAAGTTTGTGAGGAGTGTCGCCGACGTTTGGTTTGACCACTTCAGACACACGCTGTTTACACGTGACCATCGGCTCTTGACTAAGGGGAAAAAAAATAATCCACCAAAACTCGTTATCTTAAAAAAAAAAAATAATAATAACAAAAGCCACACTTTTATTTTTTAGTGTGGCGATCAACAAATTATCTTCAAGTCTGGCTTTCTAGGGAAAAATAAAAAAAAGGACCAGACCAAAAGATAATTTACTGTGTTAATACAAAACAAACACAAACAAAGATATCTACGCCAGCACAGCTTTCGATGACGTCTTTTTTAATTTTTTTTATTATAATACATCACTTCTGTTTTAGGGCAGGGTATTTTGATAAAAAAAAATTAAATTGAAAGTACAGAAAAGAAAGAAGTTAAGGGGTTGGGGGAGGGGTGTGCAAAGATAGTTCAACAAGAAAATAGTTATACCATAAAAAGAAAGGGTCGAGGGGGTTGAAGAGAGAGAGAAAGAGAGAGATAGAGTGACCACAAAAAAAGGACAACAACTGGATAAACAATGCGAAGGAGGAGATAAATCACACCGGCCGGTTGTCTCCCTTGGATAACGATGATCTCCCCCGTGGATCTCGTCCCGTGCGTGATAATTACATTACAATCGACCTAGGGGAGAAGTGATTTGTGAAAGAGGCCCGGAAGCTATGATTACTCGTAACGAATCTGCCCCCCCCGGCCCTCTCTCAATTGTATTGTCGGCGTCTTCGGCTCTCTTCACCCATCCTCCCCCCCCCCTTTTTTCCACCCTCATTCGTAGAAAACCTACGGTGCCACGCGACATAATTAAGGTCCTTCCCATATTATGTCCTTGGCTTTTGTGGGGAATGTGTAATGGGGTCCCCCGCTGAGGTTGGGCGCTGAATGCCATTAGGTCCAAAGGCGAGAACGGAGTAAAAAGAAGAATTACATTTCTTTCGTCTCCCTAACAATGTCACGAAAGTCGACCGGAAGTTATCTACTCCAGGGGACACAAGGTCACATATCTGAAGGTCGGGGAATAGAGGTGGAAAGATAGACAGACAGATAGACAGATATAGATAGATATAGATAGATAGATATCGATGGAGAGAGAGAGGGGGGGTAGAGAGAGGGGGAGAGATGGAGAGAGAGAGAGGAAGACAGGGAAAGAGTAAGTGGACTAATCTATAGAATAATGCCTAGTTTGGTTGAATTGATGTGCCGGATAAAAAAAAATAAAGCCGGATAGCCTAAAGAGCCTCCTTTTAACTATTTCAGACCTAGTCTCTCAGAGCCGATGAGAACGTGATGTGTTCCTCAGCCAATGGCAAGCAAGCAGGTAAGGCTATTCCCGACTGGTCCATACTGTGGTTCGCCTACTCGGGGCACTGAAATGAGCACACGATTTTCTAAACTTCTCTCCACCGGCGGCACAGAGAATGGACATATGGCCCCCAAAGTGTTTTCTAATGTATTAACTTCTTGACACAATCAAACCTTTAACAGCACCAAAATGTTATATACACATTCGATCTGTTTTTTAACTTTTATCTGGCCACTTTGAAAAAATCGGCATTTTTATAAAATATTATTGTTTTATTATAATGCAAATAAAAAAAAAGGTGTACACTTTAAGATAAGTTTAGATACTGTCTAGTTTACAGTTTAATCAACCATTAATTAAAGTAACATTGACTTGACTTGACTTGACTATCCCTTAACCCGAGGATGGGTTGTTGGGGCACCGTTGTTGACCGAAAACTAGTTCCCGCCATTTTCTCCGGTCCTGTGCTGCCTTTTGGGAGTCGACGAACGACAGACCGGTCCATTCTTTGATGTTGTCTTCCCATCTCTTCTTTTGTCTTCCTCTTTTCCTTCCTCCGTTGGTTGTACCTTGCATGATTTGTCTTTGCAAGACCTCCACATCTCGCAACGTGCCCATACCATCGCAGTTTCCTCCTCTTGACTGAAGTGATGCTTCATTATGTCATGTCATCATTCTGTTTGCTTTCTTACACAGCTCAGTGTAAATAACGTAGGAGTGGTTTTTTTTTTCTTGTTTAAAAATGAGATTTCAAATTTGAAATCGTATCAAAATGTCAGGATGTTGTTACCTGCAATTTGTTATGTGTGTTATATACCAAAAAAAAAACTACGCTATCATAAGACCAATGTGATATACGGTTCCCTTACATCTCATCACTCGAGACATTTCATCATTGCAACATTTCATCATTATATCAATTCATCATTGCACATTTGAACATGTAGGTGTAATCAAGTAATTAACATACTGAGAATTTTTGGCAACATGTTGAAACAGTTACCTAACCCTAACCCTATAATGATGAAATGTTGCAATGATGAAATGTTGCAATGATGAAATGTTGCAATGATGAAATGTTACAATGATGAAATGCTGCAATGATGAAATGCTGCAATGATGAAATGCTGCAATGATGAAATGTTGCAATGATGAAATGTTGCAATGATGAAATGTTGCAATGATCAAATGTTGCGATGATGAAATGTTGCGATGATGAAATGTTGCGATGATGAAATGTTGCGATGATGAAATGTTGCGATGATGAAATGTTGCAATGATGAAATGTTGCAATGATGAAATGTTACAATGATGAAATGCTGCAATGATGAAATGTTGCAATGATGATATGTTGCAATGATGAAATGTTGCAATGATGAAATGTTGCAATGATGAAATGTCTCGTATGATGAGGTATCTGGTCACCGTGATATACATCATTAAAATTAATTCCAAACTGGTAAATTTTCTCTTCCAATTTATATTAGAAAATTTGAATATATATCTCAGGCGGCCTAGCACACACACACACACACACACACACACACACACATATATATATATATATATATATATATATATATATATATATGCACGCACACACACACATGCGCGCACTCACACACAAACCTTTCAGAAAATGCATTTTCCACTTCCAACAACCATCACTCGCCATGTCCTTACTTAATTTCGGTCATAAAATAACCTCTCGAAGATAGACCAACACCAACACACACACACACGCAGACCAAGACACACAAACACACACACCACACACACACACGCACGCCCACACACAAAGTGCTCCAGAAGTTGGGACAACGTCTTGACATTAACTCAGCTCCTAAGTTTTATACTTTTTTTTTTGTTGCAGCAGACATTGATCGGGCATAGGTAAGTGCATCGGATGCTAACATGGCGTTTGTGAGACTTCCGCCTCCATCCCGACTGTTGATCAGATTACTGGGGACACTTATCAAATTAAAAGAAATATTAAGAGATTTACACGGACGTGTCACAGGAGCGTCTGAGAACCACAAGACATGGTGTGTGTGTGTGTGTGTGTGTGTGTGTGAGGGGCGGGGAAGTGGGGGATGTGGGAGAAGCTATGAACTGGATTATTTCCCTGGTAAAGATGTTAATTTTTTGGAGCTCGATTAGAGTTGATCTAGAAAAAAAAAGAACAACTTTGAAATGTAATTTTAGGTCTTTGCCTATTGTAAACATTCTAAGCCTAAAATCTGAATGCGACAATATTTGTTCATATAGCGGACTTAAAAAAAAAATAACAAAAAGAAAACGCGTCCATAACGCGCCATATAATCTGTTTAGAGTTATCGAAACTTAAATACAGTGACGTAGAAAGGTATGACTTGGAATGGGGAGGCCGTCTGCATCACCGGGGGAAAACTGACGTTAGTGATGGTACGGCTAACATGTATCAGTTTTATCTTTTCTTTATTAGATTTAGAAGACAGTACATACATGTCATTGGAGAGAGAGGGGGGGGTACATATATTGGGACGGAATGATTTACCCTTTTACTCTGTACCTTTTTACTTTTTTCTACTCTGTGCACACGGAATCTGTCATCAATCTCGGTCTCTCTCTTTCTCTCTCTCTCTCTCTCTCACACACACACACACACATACATATATATATATATATATATATATATATATATATATACACACACATACACATACATTTAAAATGCACACATGACTGTTGTGCCAGGCTTTTGTCTAAAGATGAGGGTAAATGAAATGCAATTTTCCCACTGGTTGTCAGTTTTCTTATCAGACTTGAAACGCTTTGCACTTTAGAAAAAAAATTGTCAGTGAGAAAAACTATAACGGACACACCCCCACCCCCACCCCCTCCCTCTCCTTCCCTTCCCATTCGCCAAGTAGGATTAGAAGAACCCAATTTTGATCAATTTATTGATTAAATTTATTCCCCCCCCCCCCCATCAAATTGACAGTGGGAAACACTTTACCATTCCGCAAGCTAAATTGTGCACTGCCTGATTCCGGGTTTAAATTATCAATACTTTATTATTTTTTCCTTAAAAACGATCTTTAGGCAAAATTTAAAAATAACGTCCACCACCGTCGTTAATTAAGTGAAGATATTCGATTTAAAATTAAGAATGCAAAAATAAAAAAAAAACAATAAAAAACAAGCAATTAAGCCTGTTCCATTCTGGACACAGGACGTGTTAGCGCATTTTCGTGTTATGTATCAGTACGTTTGTTAGCTTTCAGTAAATATTTGTAAATTTTGGAAATGTTTATAAATTCAATTGTGTAATGCATATATCTGTAAAAAAAAATTATAAAGACGTTTCTTTATATTTGAAAAAAAAATTATTGTCTCTTAAATCTAACTACAAGTGGTTTGTGGTTACTGAAATAGGACTCATAATTGAAAACATTCGAAATTATAGTCATTTAATCGTCCGAAAACTCCGTCAATTGTTGCATAGCTCTGATACTTTCAATTAAACTCAGAACACAAGCTTACTATTTCATTTGATGAGTTTCTTAATAAATCTTGGTGAAGCTACGTGCTGCAGTATTTCGCACCAAATGAATGGGTTGTTGAACGTACAAGGTGTATATATAATATATAAGCCCCTTAGGAGCCCTGAAACCCGGCCCTCAGAGGTCATATCGCGAAATGAACTTTTGATATACACTTGGCAGGCCAAGACCTACAAAATGATATATACATCATGGGTCTAGGACTTATGGTTGTTGAGGTCTAAGGTGATGACAGACAGACAGACAAAACGGGGACAATAGAACATTTTTTTTCGAAAATGCTCTAAAAATTGAAAAATTTTAACAAAGCAAAATAGATAAAAATATAAAAAAGTTTAAAATTACTTCATATCTAATAGAATTGTAAGAGAATTTCTTTTTAAAGGTTATTTCGTCCAAAAAATGGGTATATGTCTTGAATATATATTTATATATATATATATATATATATATATATATATATATATATATATATATATATATATATATATATAACGAATTTTTAAAAATACTTATTTGAACGAAGAGATGTATTGTTTATTCAATTTAGTGTCAGAAAACGTAAAAAAAGATATCTCTGGCAAACATACACACACACACACACGCACACACCAATAGAACTGAATGTATTTTGTACTTTAAATGGGAGAAATATCACTACATAAATGCTGTTGTCTTAGAATATCTTGAATTCAGTTTTTGTAAACAAATTTAAATATTAAGACACTGCTTTTTTCTGCCTAGCGGTTCAGATAATTAAATTAAAAGTTTTCTTGAAGTAAACATTCGTTTTTTTTTTTTGGAAAGATCTGAAGACTAAGGAAAACTTTAGTTAAATTATAAAATGTAGTAGCCTAAATTTGTTTGTCACCATAGTTACCTCCATTTACAAGTGAGATATGTGTCGGTGTGTTAGTTACACCTCTAAGTACAAGTGAGGTGTGTGTGTTAGTTATACCTCCATGTACAAGTGAGGTGTGTGTCGGTGTGTTAGTTATACCTCCATTTACAAGTGAGGTGTGTGTGTCGGTGTGTTAGTTATACCTCCATGTACAAGTGAGGTGTGTGTCGGTGTGTTAGTTATACCTCTATGTGCAAGTGATGTGTGTCTGTCGGTGTATTAGTTATACCTCCATTTACAAGTGAGGTCTGTGTGTCGGTGTGTTAGTTATACCTCCATTTACAAGTGAGGTCTGTGTGTCGGTGTGTTAGTTACACCTCTATGTACAAGTGATGTGTGTGAGTCGGTGTGTTAGTTATACCTCCATGTACAAGTGAGATATGTGTAGGTGTGTTAGTGTGTATACATGTGTTTGGCTGTTTCACAAAGCATGCTGTTCATAGCTCACCGGTGTATGATGCACAGTTATCTGCCGTCGTATTTGATAATCTTGAGTCCATGAGCTACTCACCACAAACAGACGTCTCGGGGATTGTGTGAGTGCATGAACTACTCATACAATCATATGTCTTTCAGTCCTCATTTTGTATATATGCTTTTAATTTAATTTAATATAGTCACCCTGTCGTGCGGTATACAGCCAAACGGATGTTATGGAAAAAATATTCAATAAATAATCACCAACACTAGTTTTAGTTTTTTTCCCCATGACACCGTTCATGTCAATAAATTAAATTCTTACTGAGTCCGAGGTTGTCTGAGGTTATCTTCTTCTTTGATAATGATGTAATATAAAGAAGGAAATAGCGAATAGAGATAATGGTTTCGTAAGTTTATCACGTGTTCATTTAAGTGCAAAGTTCTAAAGTTGTTTATTTTTAGTCTGGTGCACTATTTTTAATATTATATATAAACTTTAACGAAAAAAAAACTAATCAAAACAAGAGAAATTCTTGTAACAATATAAAGTATAAGAAAGTATGCAACAACAGATTTTTAAATAAAGTCTTTCTTTATCACATAATGTACACCGCTTATTGGTTTACTAGCTGTACCCTGCATCACCTTCGCATAGAGTTATATCCCCTTAGTCTTGATCGGTAGGCTAGGTTATTTTTTGGTTGAATAGTACAGGCTGGCGAGTGTGTTACTATGCTACTAAGGCTAGCCTTGCGTGTTACTGTTTTGATTTGAGACAGCACACTGGTGCTTAATTTTTTTTTTCTATATATGCAAACTCTAAGTAAATATTGGACATATAACAGTCAAAACTGTATTTAGACAAACAATTATACTAGTAAACAACAACATTTTACATTACAACTAATAAGTTATCAGTAAAAGTACGACAACACATTGTAAAATTTTAATAAGTTTATTCCTTTAAAATAAGCTCAGTTAATTCCAACAACATCCTCCGTATTTTATATGAAAGAGAAAATATTGATACAGCTTTTATTTTAGTCATACATTTAAATAAATAAATAAAACAACATTTTTTGTATCACACAAAGAAATTAAAATGTAGAAAAAAAAACATCTTGAATATCAAGTTTGTACAAACAGACCTTTTCATCTGTCTGTTTGAAATAACGTATGCATGTCTAATTTGTTTAACAGATATTTTCAAGTAATGATATTATAATAATATCCAACAATTTAAATATCTTAAGTAGGTCTAATTTAGAACAGATTATTACCTAGGCCTTCGCCTAGTGGTAAAACAGTTACCTGAAATGAATACTTGAAACAATGTTAATTATTTTGCCAAAAAATATTAGTTAAAAATAAAAAAAAAAACATGTTTAGACTGACAATGTTTAGACTGACATTAAAAAGAATACTTGTGCTCCCCCTGCACCTGCAAAACCAATAACAATAGACTTAAAAATTCCTTTACATTAAAACCCTATTAACAAAACTATTTAGTGTAAGTTTGTAATTTTCTTTTTCTTAGCTTTTTTTTATTGCAGAACATTTATCTGTTTCAGATTTATGTAATTATTTAGAAGTATGTTAGCCAGATAGCTGGATGTTAATAAAAAAACATTTACTAAAGTTTGCCCACAGATACAATCACCTAGATGTAAAATGTGTTTGAAGACATGTAAGCAATAATTTTAATAAAACCTGTTTCTGGTTACTTTGTGCCAGGAAAAATCTTCATACCCTTTTGCTGATAAGTTTTTTAAACAATGAAAACTGAACAGTCAGTACATCAACCTAAAACCTGACTAGGCTATTTTAATCCACCCCTATCTAAATCATGTAAATATGAGTGAAATTGAGTTGGAAATGAAATATCTAGAGTTTATCTATGGCTAGTTCTTTTTGTACAAAAACCACACTTAATCTTATTTGAACTGCGCAACTTAAAGCTATATAACCAGCAATAAAAAGGTAATACTTTCTTCTCTGACTCAGTTAAATCTGTTTCTGTACATTTATCAATGAGATCAACAAAATGATTGATACTATCATCTGAAATACTGCTTTCTAAATTATTATCTTGAAAATTAATCAAAACATCAGTAATCGAAATTTTACCTGTGACTGAGAATCGTTATTAAGCAAATCCAACCAATCTAAGTTTTTTTCAGACTCTAAGAGCTCCTGAACAGAAACATGATAATTGGTGCCACACAATCTGCGATATTTACCGAACCTACTTTCTAGACAGTCTGTCTGAAATTTACCAGTTAGCACATACCGAAATTTCAAGACATCTAATAAATAAGGAATAAGCTCTATAAATGTTGAAACTGTATGCTTTAAAGCTATGAATGTCTCATTATTAAGACCACCAGGATCTGGTCTTAAGTTACCAGCTCTCCCACTTAGTTAACCAGTTTAATGTTTTCCTCAGGAAATCTAATCTATCATCTGTTGAGGACTTAAAAAGGCTTACTATCTGGCCCTTTTAAAGTAACCCTTGTCATAAGATTTAATGTTAAACATTCTCCATAATTTCAAAAGCTGGCTAAGAAAATCAACAGTACCACCATAACATCAATGTTTTTCTTTATCACCCAGATGTTTTAAAGAGACAATAACTTTTTCATCAAATACTTGCAATGCCAAACTAACATTTTGCCTTTCTATGCTTGATGGGTAAATTGATTTATAAGTCAAACCTAAATAAATTTAGTGAATTGTCTTTTTTTCCGTGCTATACAACAGTCGAATAAGGGAAAACTTGGCACATGTTTCTACAGAACTGTCTTCTCCATTAAAAGGAGGAAACCTAAATGTTTGACAGTCATCACTCTGTCCTATCCAATTGTTCCGTATAGATTTAATTAAATGGACACTGTCAAATAAGAAAAATAATTTCCTCTGTTCATTACAAGGATGACAAATAGAAGACACCAATTTACCACTTCCAAAGGACATAAACATTTTTCTATTGACAAGATTATTGTCAGATAAGATAGCCAGTACTTGAAAACCAGACTGTTCTACCATGTTCAACACTTTCACAGAACATTCTTTCAAAAAATCAGTTGTTAATTTACTGACAGGTACCATAGAAACAACATCCTTATTTTTAGATAACAGTGAGCAAATCATAAAAGTTAATACAGTGCCTGCTGCAACTGAGGAATCATTAGCAGCTTTTCCTACAATAGAACCACCTTTATAAGTTACCTTTGCTATTGACATAAATTTCATCTACTAAAAAGAAAGTAACAACCTTTTCAATTGGCTGTAAGACTGTTGCCTTTTGTTTAAGGTAAGCAGCATTAGAATTCTCAGTTAATTTAACTTTTAATGAAGCTGACAATTTATTTAAAAAAGAAATATGAGGAAGAGTCAATACTTTATCACTGGTACACTGATAAGCTGCTCTAGATATAGTCATCAACTGATAGGCAAATACTAATGTTTGAGGACTGTATTTATTTTTGGAAGTAAACAAAAGAAAGAACTGTTCAGTAATAAAGGACAATCTAAATTTGACATCATCATCATACGTACCACCTAGACTAGACAGCCTGTCACACAAACCCTGCAAGGAACTACCAACAATATCAATTTGCTCTTCTACTTTTCTGTCTAACTCTAAGCTATTAAAATGACTCAAGATACTGGACAACACTGACCAACAGGTTAAATGGCTATTTTTACCTAAAATCCAAGCTAAATTTGCCTTAGATACCTTAAATTTACCTTTGAAAACAGTGGTTTTTAAATTCAAACTAATACATACAGATACCACAACAGTCGGCACATCTTGAATATCAAGTTTGTACAAACAAACCTTTTCATCTGTCTGTTTGAAATTCCACTGTGGATAGTCTTTCATAAAAATGCTTAGTTTATCCATCAGGTCAAAGTACTCATTAATTTTATCATTTTCCAAAAACGTATTCAAAATCTCATCGTCTCGACGTGTAGCCTCTGCCCTCCTAGTGTCTGGATTTTTACGTGGCTGTGGTGGGTCCTGGGGTAAATATGATGGAGTATTGGGAAAAATGGTTGGATAGGCACCAGAAGCCAATTTAGGTCGATCTCGTGGAACACTAATAATGGTACCATCAGGACGTGTGGCCGAGTCTATCCGAATTATAAATTGTGGTGCAAAATGCTTTTCACAAACCACTGTAGTTTTAGAAACTTCTAAATCACGGGGAATATATTTCAGCCATTTCTTTTTCATTGTTTCGTCAGATGGAAATTGAAAGATGCTGACCTTCTCATATGGTGTAGTTAATGTAGCTGCATAATTTCCACGACAACCAGGTACACAACACTTAGGCATTGTACACTGAAATAAAAAAGAAAGACATTTATAAGGGCAATATGAAAATGTTATGTTTGATGATTTAAGAAATCCAAACTACGAGATATTCTTTCTCTAGAGATAGAATACATTTACTATTGAGATGTACTAGGTTCTGAATAAAAAATGAATAAATATTAATTAAATAGACACATTACGTTTTCAAAATGTTTTTATGGTGTGTAATAAAAAATTGGATGCTATATGGTTGTAGCTAATAAATTATAAGTAACATTTTCTTTTTCATTTCAAATCAACTTCGTTTACAATAGAATACAGTTAACTTTTAACATGCCATGAAAAGACTGACAACAAAATGCAATGTTTGTTTTAAAACGATAAAGTAAGAGTAAAGAAAAATACTTACAGTAAATTGTTGACGTAGAGGTTTGGTGTAGTAGTGTCAAAACTTTTTAAATAAATAACAAAATTAATATCCACGACAAAATGAAATGAACCACTGATCAGCAACACTCAGAGTGAAATTCAAAATGGCTGGGTAAGTGTCGTGATGTCATCAATCTCGTTCTTTCTCATCTCCACGGCCTAGTGTGATTCAGATGGCAGTGGTTAAACGCAGACCCCAAAGTCGCTTTTATGTATATTATATTAACTATAAAAATAAAAAAAAACATGATGTGTACTTTTGATACTTAAAGATAGAGAAAGCAAACAAACAAAAAATATTTACTTTAAAACCAAAAAAAAAAAGAAAAATAGATTTTAATCAAAATGTACTAATAAGAAAATAATTATTTCACTTGTCTTCGATCATACATAATATTTATAGAAATTTTATTTAACCGAATTGAAGGGTCGCGCTAGAAATAAGTGAAATAATTAATCCAAATTAGCGCTTTTTTTTTTAAATTATTTATAATTCCTATAAATATTTCTATTATATTAGCCAGCCATGAATAAACTACGGACAGAGTGCTTTATCATGCCTACGGACTGTCTCATCCGGCCCACGCCCGTCACTTATTTCTAGCGCCAGCCTATTATGTCATTAAATCTACCTTTTATTTATACTATTTCATTTCCTCACCGGCCCGCCGGTAAAATTTATGAACCCAATGTAGCCCGCGAGTCAAACATTATGCCTACCCCTGATATAAGCCAAAGGAAATATATACTTTATGATTTTTTTTTTATATCAAACTTCAATATAAGGCTTTTTTTTAAAAATACAGTTTAATATTTTTTTGTTTAAAATTCGAGTTAAAGTTGTTTTAAAAAAAAATACATATTTTATTTTTTTTTTAACTCAAATAAGATTATGTCATCTTTTAGCAATGGTCTGGTTTTGAAACCTAAAACTCTTTACAATTTTATTTACTTAAAAAAGGATTTTGGAATATTTTTAAGAGTACATGGCCAATTTTAGTTCATGTTCTCTTTGAATGGAATTAGGCTGCAGGTCTCTTAAAAAAGTGAATGAATTATGACCCGGATGACATAAATACAGAAAACAAAACAAAACGAAAACCACAGGATGAAACTGAATGATGTAGTTCTGGAAACAGTTGACAATAAGATAAAAGGAATCTTTTTTTTTTAAAGGCTGGACGGTGGGGTAGGGGGGAGCAGGGAGAGGGAGGGGGGTTGAGAATGACAGGTACTCAAGCAGGAAGGATGAAAACATATGGCTAGGTTTTTTTCTCCTTTTTTTTTTTACATTTTTTTATATTTTATTGGTCAACACAACTGGGATGAAATCAGCCAATCAACATGTCAGATTCATCTAATGATGAAACGGTTCCATTTTGATCGGAAATCGTATCACTATGATGATATCTTTTATCATTTTTTTCCCGATTTGCGGGTTTTTTCGCCAGGTTGGGCGGTTCTTTAAGCCTGCTCACATATTTTTGGCGGATTTCTCGCCATGTCGGGCGGTGTTTGTTTTGGCGGCAGTTTAAACCAACTCAAAACTTTTTTTGGCGGGTTCATTGATTTATATTAATTAAAAAATAAGATGAAATAAAAGAAAAACGAGACACATTCAATTAATATTAAATATCGACATTTTCTTTAAAAATCCTACTAACTTGACGTGACTTTGGTTAGGTTTCTTATTGTCTCAGCGGCTTTTGTAAAAAAAAAAAAAATCACCGAGTTTGCAAAAAGGCCAAGCAGGCCAACTGAAGACTATGGGTGACTGACTTAACTGTATCTTCAGATCAACTCCTTTTTAGCTAAACTATACCATCTACTGACAATAGTACCCAAACAATTAAAAAAACAAACAAAATATACTATTTACAAACTGTACCATCTGCAAACTACACCATCTCAAAGTACACTATCTACAATCTATATAGTCTACAAACTATACCATCTACACAAACTATACCATCTACAAACTATACCATCTACAAACTACACCATCTACAAACTATATTATCTACAAACTATACCATCTACAAACTATACCATCAGACAACTATACCATCTACCATCTATACCATCTACAAACTATACCATCTACAAACTATACCATCAGACAACTATACCATCTACCAACTATTCCCCCTTGATGCATCTGTTATTTAGTTCCTCCACTTATAACTCGACGAATGCACCCGCAAGATGCACGACCAGTCATTCCGTTCTAAAAAATAAAACTCAAGTCATCTGTCATTGTCCGATCTATTTACACCCCGCCCACCTCTCTTATCGCGTGTAAAGAACATGGTCCTATCGTGGTCAGCCATGCATGAAGTAATGTCCAGACTGTGTTCGTCCATCGCATATGGTCAGTTTTTTTTTTTCGGGTTCCCTTTTTTTTTCGGGTTCATTTCTGAGCACTTTTGTCGGTGAATTCTTGTGTACTTTTACTAGCGGCGTCCTCAGATTAGTGGCGTCTGTTGTGTTGACTTAATATGATGGATAGCGAGATCATGCGTCAGTCATTGTTTGTTATGAGTTAAGTTATGACTGTCTGACAACTGCGTAGTCCGTTGGTGTATTTATGAGCGGACGTGACGTAGATACATATATACACCGCGTGACCTTTTTAAAAATTTTAAAGTCAGTTAAGAAATGTAAGGTTCTGTTGTTGTTTTTATTATTTTATTAACCGCATTTGTACTGCTTTATGACTAGAAGGTGTTTTGATGATGTGATTAGGTGACTTGTCAATTAAGTAGGTGATTTGTTGTTTATTAGTTGCTCACTGGCTGAATTGTTATGTGATATCTTAAATTATATATATATATATATATATATATATATATATATATATATATATATATAACAAGCGAATGTAATGATTGCACTCTATTTTATAGCCCCGGTGTCAAATGACGGCTAGGTTGTGAGACCGGCTGATGAAGTTGTCCTCTAATAAAAACAGACAGACTGAAATAGTGTTGTTAGTTCTCTCAGTACAAGTCGGTCACGATAGTTCGAAATGGGAGACAAAAAAAAATACGGTCCAATGTACCATCAGATTTAATTCTACCAGACAACATACATACCGTTTTTATATGGGCTGTTTGAATTTGTTACATCTCTTCTCTAAGCACGGGAAAAAATCGATAGATATGATGTCTAGTTTCTGTCTTTAAAGTGGGGAACATCTACCTGTCACTACTGCACGATTGAGTAAATTGATCGGACATTGTCTTTGTGTGCAATGTTTTCGAACAGAGACACCAAGTAATGATCAATCATATATAAGTTGATTAGTGTCGAATTACCCTGGGGTGGTGCAAAGTCCGCGGTGAATAAAAAGATTTCCCTTTGGGAAATTCTTGACTTACGGGGGCTCACACAAAACTCTGCACACACACACACGCACATATACACACACACAACTCACCAAGCGCGCAAACACATTACACCAGCGGTCGGGGAACCGGGGTAAATTACCCCAAATGGGGTAAAAATGAAATTTATGGGGGTAATAATGAAACTTTTGTGAGTAAAAAGTATATATTTTTAATTTGCTATGGGGTAATATCAACTTACACAAAAAAATTTTGGGGTAATGATTAGAGAAGTTCCCCGACCGCTGCATTACACCAACTGAACACAGAAGTGTTCCGTTCAGTAGGACTTTAGAAATTACTGGTGCGCATAAATGTTTTGTTTCAGTTCGGCCTTTATAACGTAATGGTGCGCATACATATTCTTATATCTTTCACACAAGTTGTGCACAGCCAATATCTTTTTTTTCCGTAGAGGGTCTTCGGTAAATTAGAGGGAACATCGTGAGGGCCCCTATCAAATATTTTGCGGGAGGGGGCCCCTTAGGAAGTTTATGTTACATCCAACAAATACCATAACATCATTTGGGTACTTAAGTGAATCCTGTGGTTTCATTTCCAGTGTAAGAGTAATAACAGTTGGAAGCAATTCATTTGTGCAGTGCTGAAATTTACACATGCGACTCAAGACTCTGATTGGCAACCAACAAAAAAGTGTGTTTAGGAAGGGGGGGGATACATCGAAGTAACCACTTATCAGACTGAAATACCCATTATCAAAAAAGTGAAAAAAGACAACAACAATGGGCCCTCTATACCCGTGCCCTCATGCTTGAAGATGATTCTGACAGTTGGCGCGTCAGTGGGAGAGCTAGGGGGACATTGTATATGGCTCTTACCATAGATAGCCGCCTACGAGGATTTGGTGTTGTATGACGTGTGTCGTTATTTAGTAACAGAACGTTACAAAAATATGAAAGTATACACTCTGTTTATAGGCGCATCATTTATTTCTTGAGGCAATCTATTTCTAGACAAAACCTTTTTTTTTTAGACGCAGTCTATTCATACAAACAACCTATTTCTAAGATGCGACCCATTTCTCTTTTCTAGGCACAATCTATTTATAGAAACTACCTATTTCCAAATTACAGACTTTTTTTTCTGTTTCTAAAGTCAACAGAGTTTTATTTAAAGTTTTTACCTATTTGTTGCAGAAAGCCTTTTTCTAGAGACAACATATGTCTATTTTTAGACACAACTGGACACAAGCTTTTTTTTAATTTTTTGAAAAAAATCTATTTCTCAGCTTATTTCAGTTTCTTGTTTCAACCTATTTCTGGACAAAACCTATTTCTGGACAAAACCTATTTCTGGACAAAACCTATTCCTGGACAAAACCTATTTCTAAGGACACCCAGCGACACCTCCAACGATCCGCCCAATGTTCTACACCGCATTAAAAATCAGGGTCATAGTATCTCCCCTGTGACGACTCATTGACGTAATGACCACAAAAGTCTTTTTGACCACAACTCCTTTTACTGCCCCATTTGGACCATTCAGCCTGGTCATAATGGCCCACAGAGTACATAGGGTGAGCACACACTTTACAAAAATATCCCAGAGGACGAGAGGAAATGCCCATTGTCCACCGCTCCCAGAGCCGGCCTTAGACATTTGGCGGCCCTAGGCAAAAGTAAAATGGCGGCCCCTCTACATATTAATTTTATATAGTAATCATGAACAGCAAAGTTGGACTAGATAGTGACAATAGTAAACAATTTTTTATTAATGATAATTAATTAATAGACGAAAGAATATTGTGTTCAGAATTATGAAATTTAATAGTTAGGTTTATTTACAGGACAATTTTTCTACACTTTATGCTTGCAAATTCGTCAGTTAAACTTGCATAATCCAACGATGATGTTATATCATTCTCAATGGAAATCAGGGCAATGTCTACCAGCCTATCTTGCGTCATTGTGGAGCGCAAATAAGTTTTAATTAACTTTAATTGTGAAAAACTGCGTTCTGCTGATGCAACAGTAACAGGTATTGTTAACAAAATGCGTAAAGCATTTGTAACATTTGGAAATACCTCATTTAATCGGTGTGCATTAATATACTTTAACACGTTAAGTGGAGATATACCTTTAGGTATGACAAAAGTTAACGTTTTTAGTTCAGTAAATAAATTGAGTTCCTCGATGTCACTCGATTTCCGTCGATTGGTAAATGCACAGAGAGCCCAGAATTGCTAACATCAGAGGAGAAATACTTCATGGAAGTTTTGCATTGTTTTTAGCATTCCGTCGTCACGTTTTCAAGTCTGAAATTTTACAAGAAACAAATCCAAAATTATTATTAAATTGTGTTAAAATGTTCAAAATCGTTCATGCAAAGACATTGCAACAAGCTTGATCCATCAACACGATGAAGAGAAGCTATCCGATAGTTTTCTCTGGGATCTTGCACTGGATTCATCTTCAGCAGATTCATATAAAAACTTGTTTTTTAACTCTTTTTCGTTCTCAAAGAAGTAACAATTGCTGAAAAGCCCCAATTCGTCATCACTCATTTCCAGCTCTTCTACTAATGACTTTGCTGCAGTTACCGGTGCCTGGAAGCCATTTTCTTTGAACGGAAATAAGAAACATCACTGCAACTTTGCTAGTTAGCTCAAAATTTAAATCCAATTCTATGTTATCACGCTGCATCGTCTTACTTAGCAAATTTATTTTCTTTAGCGTTTTGCATACCAAACTGACGGCAATGTTACAAGGAACGTGAAGTTTTAACGAAGTTCTTTTGCTAGAAAATTGAAAGCTTCTGTTCTGCATTTTCCGGATCAGTGACTTTTTCTGTTACCTCAACCAATGCATCATATATATCACCAATTTGATAGCGAATGGCTTTTACACTGCTCTCTTTAAAATCCCATCTAGTGTCAGACAATGGTTTCACTTTAGCAGAATTTTCACATGTTTTTTCTGATTTGCCATCTTTGAACTGATGCAGAAAATAAAACATAAATTTGCTGATCAATACCAAAATATATTTAGCAACTACAGAGGATTTAGCCATATCTCCAAGAAGCAAGTTCAAACTGTGACAACCGCATGGCACAAACAATGCTCTTTTGTTTATTTGCAAAATTCTGGATTGAACCCCTTTATTACAACCCCGCATGTTTGCGCCAGTTATCGTATCCTTGTCCACGGCAGTTTGCGATTGACAAACCCAGTTCATCAAGTTTTTGTAAAAATACATTAACAAGTCCGATTCCAGTGCTATTTTCGTTTGGTATAAAACCTACAAATCGCTCCACAATATTCACAGTTTGTTCGTTTATTTCAACATACCAAATGATTAATGTCATTTGCTCTTGGTGGCTAATATCCGGTGTACAATCTAACATGACAGAATAATACTTTGATTCAATAATGCTGGCTACAATTTTCTTAAAAATTCTCCTGGCTGATCAAATGCTGAAATTAATTTTGCATGGTTTTACCTAAATAGTGATCATGAATTTCATTATTGTTTATTGTGCGAAGATGTTCTTGCAAAACGGGATCAAATTTAGCTAACAGCTCTACCAATCCCAAAAAATTTCCATTGTTAGCACAATTCAAATTTTCATTTGTTCCTGCGTTGTCTGGATTCGTTATCTCAAGCTCAACCATTATGTTTTTGGATACTTTATTACGTCTATTTCTGTTTGATTTTGATCTTTTCGTTTTTCTGATGATGTTTCTTCTGTTTTGTCGGCAATGCTATCCTTTTTCAATACGTCATGATATGCTATAGCTATATGTTCTTGCTCATTGTCTTCGACTTCGGACGCTTCACAAAGTAACTCGGATGAGGACTCTAGAACAACGTCTGTATTTTTTTATCCTTCATCTTCAAGTGTTTATAAATAGCACCCTCTTGTGATTTCAATAGTTCCATTTCGACTTTTTTTCGTTTTCGTTTTTGTGCTCCGGAATCCGATTTAGTACCCTTCATGGCTGAATTTTTTAATTTCAAAAAGATTAAAAGCAAATTATCAGTGTTAAACTTATAAACATTAAAACATTAGCTTGTGAAAAGAGGACTTCTAAAGGTTTACTAACAATGATATTATTGTAATCGTTAGTTTGCACAAATTATTGAGCGAAAATAAAGTCAAATCGTGTTTTTTAATTTTTAAACCATTGTAAATAATTTGTCATCTTTTTAATTTTTTCAATAATTTTTTACAAAATTGGCGGCCCCTTTGAATTTGGCGGCCCTGGGCAAATGCCCAGTATGCCTAGTGCTAAGGCCGGCCCTGACCGCTCCTCCATCGTCTAATTGTCTCCACAGCCAAGTCACGTGACATTCGGAGTCTTTTAACATGAATTGTGTCGCGTGGGGTCTTGTTTCAAGTATAACTTTCACATCACCGATACATCAGGTGATAATATTTCTTAAAAAACTTAAATAACAAAAAAAAAAAAACCCATCATAGGAGATTAAAAATGAAACTGGCGAAGAATGTGTCACTCTTTAAAATTGAAATGTGATTCCGAGAAAAATAAATCATTTAAAAAACTGATATCTCAAATGTTAAGTCAAACACTTTATTTAATGGAAAACTCTCTCATACATATACTCTATCATACAGATAACGAACAAAACAAAACAAAAAAAAAAAACAAAATTCATTTCATTTAATGAAAGCACAAAAAAAAAACTAGTGTTAGGAAACAATGAGATTGTTTTGAAATAAATTTAGAAACAAAAAAAAATGTCTATCTATCTATCTATCTATCTATCTATCTATCTATCTATCTATCTATCTATCTATCTATCTATCTATCTATCTATCTATCTATCTATCTATCTATCTATCTATCTATCTATCTATCTATCTATCTATCTATCTATCTATCTATCTATCTATCTATCTATCTATCTATCTATCTATCTATCTATCTATCTATCTATCTATCTATCTATCTATCTATCTATCCATCTATCCATCCATCCATCCATCCATCCATCCTTCCATCCATCCATCCATCCATCCATCGATCCAATCTATCTATCTATCTATCTATCTATCTATCTATCTATCTATCTATCTATCTATCTATCTATCTATCTATCTATCTATCTATCTATCTATCTATCTATCTATCTATCTATCTATCTATCTATCCCTAATTCATCCCATCAGCTAGTCTGTCGGTCGATGTAACTTTTTGTCTGCCTGTCTGTTTATCTTATGTCTGTCTTCATATCTCTTCGGTTTGCCAGAAGGAGTGTGTGCATTCTTCCTTTGCGTGTCTGTTAAGAAAGCAAAAGTTCCATCCTATAGAAGGAAACAAGCTGACCAACAAATGAGTATCATAGGGTCACAGACTAAATCATACATTTTACTTTTTAAAAAGTCGGTCAGCTATTCTGAAAAGATGTGTTCCAAATGATTACAATAACCTATATAGCTCATACAGAAATACTTATTGAAATGTACATTCTATACATATTTATGACTTGCAGAAAAAGTAATAAAAAAAACTACTAACAAATAAATATTGTACTCAAGTAAACAACCCTGAAGCACGCGAGAACAAAAACACATTTTTTTTCCTTTCGGGCCAAAAAAGAAAAATGATAAAACATTAAACAATCATGCCGTCAGAATTAGCTGAGACCAAAATTTTTTTTGTTTGTTTTGCTTCTGCAGACGATGGCTCGCATGTTGATTGAAACTGATATCGCTGACACGAAACGTCAGTCATTAGCTAAATATATTGTCACGTGTCTGTCATGGAAGCCGTCACTCTCCCAACTTCAGATTGCTAAGGGCACGCGGCAGTCTAAAGTGCCTGAATAATTTTTTTGATGTGTTTACCACGCTATCCAAACCTAGTTCTGAGATAGCCCCCCTCCCTTCCCTTCCCGCCCCCTCCCCTCCCCTCAGCGTGGCCAATAATTCCATGACTATATCAGCAGCCTTGGCCCGGTCCCTCGAGATCTCAATCTGTGGGTGACAAAGACCGATGGTGATTGCATTTTACTAAAGACGTCATGTAAAATTCAAGCGAGGGTTCTCATTTATGTTTAGTATATTCTGTTTAAAGTACGGAAACCCATTTGTAAAATGTTCAGTTTTTATTAAGGCATTTATTTTTAGAGCATTTTCGAAAAATAAATGCTCTATTGTCCCCGTTTTGTCTGTCTGTCTGTCCGTCATCACCCTAGATCTCAACAACCATAAGTCCTCGACCCATGATGTATATATCATTTTGTAGGTCTTGGCCTGCCATGGCAATACAGCAAAGTTCATTTCGCCGATCTGACACTCTGAGGGGCAATAAAAGGGGCTTATAAAGTACCGTTTTTACTGTAAAGCTATATTAACAAGGGAGCGCCCGTAGATCTCAGCAACCATAAGTCCTAGACCCTTGATGTATATATCATTTTGTACATCATGTGTACATCAAAAGTTCATTTCGCGATAGGACCTCTGAGGTCCAGAGACTTCAGGGAGCTCCTAAGGGGCTTATATAATATATATATGGCCCATTTGTCTACACACTATACGTTCAATAACCCATTCATTTGGTGCGAAAATACTGCAGCACGTAGTTTCACCAAGATTTATTAAGAAACTCATCAAATGAAATAGTAAGCTTGTGTTCTGAGTTAGAAAGTGAAAGTATCAGAGCTATGCAACAATTGACGGAGTTTTCGGACGATTAAATGATATATAATTTCCAGAATGTTTTCAATTATGAGTCTACTTCAGTAACCACAAACCGCTTGTAGTTAGATTTAAGAGAAAATATTTTTTTCAAATATAAAGAAACGTCTTTATAATATTTTTTTTTACAGATATATGCATTACACAATTGAATGTATAAAACATTTCCAGACTACAAATATTTACTGAAAGCTATGCAAACCGTACTGAGATCATAACACGAAAATAGCTATGCACGTCACTGTGTCCAGAATGGAATCTAGGCTTAGTGGCAAGTGTTGTTTGATCTCAGGTCATCTATTTTGAGTTTCCAGTTTTTTTTTATTTCGTTTTTCTGTAATAATTTTAGTTTTCGTCTAGTTTTAGTCTTACTGCTAATTTTAGTTTTAGTTTTAGTTCTCGTTGACGAAAAGTCAACATTTTCGTCAACGAAGGTTTTAGTTTTAACACTACTTAATTGCTTGTTTTATTTTCTCTTGTTTCTTTTTAACCTATATTTCTCAATTTTCATTTATCTAATGAAATTGAATTTGTTCATAGAAAGTTAGTTAACATAAGACGAAATTTGTCATTTCTTTGTCCCAGTAATGATGAGATTTCTATATAAACAATGTTTACACTTGTAGCATTTCTTTTATCCCCACCATAGCAGAGAGTGCAGTGACCATCATTAGATAGTTCCATCATTGGATAGCTCAATCAGTGGATAACTCGATCATTGGATAGCTCAATGAGTGGATATCTCCATCATTGGATAGCTCCATCATTGGATAGCTCCATTATTGGATAACTCAATTAGTGAATAACTCGATCATTGGATAACTCAATCAGTGAATAACTCCATCATTGGATAGCTCCATCATTGGATAACTCAATCAGTGAATAACTCCATCATTGGATAGCTCCATCATTGGATAACTCAATCAGTGAATAACTCGATCATTGGATAGCTCAATCAGTGGATATCTCCATCAGTGGATAACTCGATTATATCAGCTCCATCATTGGATAGCTCCATCACTGGATAGCTCCATCATTGGATAGTTTCATCATTGGATAGCTCCATCAGTGGATAACTCGATCATTGGATAACTCCATCATTGGACAGCTCGATACATCCACAAAAAAATCTTCAAATTCCCAAAAGCATATACATTTATGCGATGTTTTGATTTTATTCTGGAATCCAACCGAAATAAGAGCGACATGTTTACTGATAGAGTGTCGGATAAGACATACATAAGTACATGCATTCTTTCTTCAGCCATTTAATCTCCCCCCCCCCCTGGACCGCTGTCACACACTCAACAATCACCCCCCACCGATCTCCTGCTTGATCCATTCTCTCTGCTGCAGCGCATGTCACATACATTCTACCACTCTTGCAGCCGTCCTCTGTACTTGTTTCTCGCTCTTCACACTTGTCCAGTTACCCCAGGGGCGATTGGGTGGGTTATGGGGAGTTTGTTGTTGTGTGTCCACAAAAAAAAAATAATGCCCTGCTTTGTCAAGCTGGTACGTGTGATCACCTGTAACCTTCGATCAAGCGGTCTTTATTGACTTATGGTTTTTTTTAAGGGCCGTAGGCAAAGATAAGGGCACACGGTAACAGCACATTAGGAGGCGGCCCCCTCCCTATAGGTAAGGACTCTAACGGGGAACTCTGCTTGTGAACCTGTGACACTTGGCCATCTTGGATTATTTTGGCCCCTCTGATCCCTGACATGGGCCCCCCTCCCCCTCCTTATCAAAGACGGCGCAAGGGAGCATTCTAGTTGTGGGAGGGAGTAGTTCCTTTCTCGTTCCCAACCCCCCCCCCCCGAACATGTGGTGTCAGTTTAAAACAACAACAACAAAAAAAAAAAACATTAAAAAAAATTTGATAAAAAATGAGCATAAAAATAAAGTCATAGCATAAGCCAAGACAGATAGATAGAGCGTGGGAGTGAGAGGGTGAGAGGGATAGGGAGATAGAGGGGGGAGAAAGAGGGAGAGGGAGAGAAGGATGGAGAAGGAACGAGAGAGGAGGTATAGAGATAGAGGTGGAAATATATATAGAGAGAGCGGGGCGTATAGAGATGGAGGGAGAGAGAGAGAGGAGATGGATGGAGGGAGGAAAGGAGGGAGAGGAAGATAAAGATTGCTCAATAATAAATACTCACTTTCTAAAGAATGAGTGCAAACAAAAATAAAATAATAAAAACGAAATAAGAAAGATAATTCATTCAAATCGATCCTGCACTAAACTGAACGCAGTTGAAATAAATTGGCGGTTGGATGGCAAAAAGATACTCCAGCTGCATTTCCAATGTAATTGATATCATCTCTCAACATTCCTCATCCATAGGTCGATCACACAGGATATCACGGTGTACACATAAATATCACACATTCCCCGTTTAAAGATAAACTAAGCCTCATGTGAACGACTACTTTATAGATGGTCAATTTCATTCCAAATAATTAGGTTCTATGCTTGAAATGACGTCATTCAATCAAAAAAGAAATTGCTACCAGCGAACATTCAGAATTGTTATTTTTTTTTGTCTTGTCTTTTATATTTTTTTTTAACCCAGAAAACCATTTTCTGACAACCAATCATCCCCGCTACACCCCACCCCACCCCGACCTAATCCAATACAATATTTAAGAAAAAAAATATTTAGGAGCGTAATGGGAGTGGGTACTATAAAGGGGGGTGGGTGGTGGGGGAGATAGTCTAGCCCCGAAGCCAGGCCGATGAGCCAATAAAATTGATGCTGAGGTTTAAATTGAATGTCGGGTCGGAAGTTACTGACATTAATCCTAACAACAAATGACACTTGGCTCCATAGATCAAACCCGACACAAGAAGTCCACGGGACGCTCGGACGATACATTTACGGATAATCGGGATGGACACCCATCCCCCCCTCCCCCCTACCCCGACGAGATGGATCGGCCCGATATAAATTATCTTTCGAGAGTAGAGAGCTCCGACATCTTTTATAAAGGAAAATTTGTTTTTAAGGGTAGAACATATCGTCTGTATAAATTAATTTCATTTTTTTTTATTATTTTTTTTTTCCATATTTACAATACATGACGTTCTGGTCGTATTTGAAGTCAGTGCATTTGATGCTGTAGGCCGAATACTAACATACAGGGCCTAATTTCAAGGCCATTTGCAAAGAATGAGTATAGTTCCCCCTATTCTAAGTGTACTTGTTTTGCGTTGTACGAAACTGGCCTATATTATTATTTATATTTAAAAGTCTTACTTTAATGATTTCTATTATTATTAATACAGTGAAATATTTGTCTATCTATCTATCTATCTATCTATCTGTATGTCTGTCTATCTATCTATCTGTATGTCTGTCTGTATGTCTATCTATCTATCTGTATGTCTGTCTGTATGTCTATCTATCTATCTGTATGTCTGTCTGTATGTCTATCTATCTATCTGTATGTCTGTCTGTATGTCTATCTATCTATCTGTCTGTCTGTCTGTATGTCTATCTATCTATCTGTATGTCTGTCTGTATGTCTATCTATCTATCTGTATGTCTGTCTGTATGTCTATCTATCTATCTGTATGTCTGTCTGTATGTCTATCTATCTATCTGTATGTCTGTCTGTATGTCTATCTATCTATCTGTATGTCTGTCTGTATGTCTATCTATCTATCTGTATGTCTGTCTGTATGTCTATCTATCTATCTGTCTATCTATCTGTATGTCTGTCTGTATGTCTATCTATCTATCTATCTATCTATCTATCTGTATGTCTGTCTGTATGTCTATCTATCTATCTGTATGTCTATCTGTATGTCTCTCTCAATGTTTGTCTATCAATCTAACAAGTATATTTTAGTAGCTGCGCTGCAAATGCCAACATTACCCGGGGACACGAAGAAGAATAAAAATCGTAGCTCACTTCAATATCATTTCCTGTTCTTATTAACCCAACCGGCCAGGGCCAAGGTCAGACAGCGGGATAAACAAAAGATGAATTTTCGTCTATTTCCTTTAGTACAGAAAATAACTAGATCTCCCCCCCCCCCCAACATCTATAATAATAATATCTACAATAATATCTACAATAATATCTACAATAATATCTACAATAATATCTACAACAATATCCACAATAATATCTACAATAATATCCACAATAATATCTACAATAATATCCACAATAATATCTACAATAATATCTACAATAATAGCCACAATAATATCTACAATAATATCTACAATAATATCCACAATGATATCTACAATAACATCTACAATAATATCTACAATAATATCTACAATAATATCCACAATGATATCTACAATAACATCTACAATAATATCTACAATAATATCTACAATAATATCCAGTGTTATTGAAGCAGGTTCATATCTAGGTCCACTTGGTGCGGTCACAGTACCATGACCTAGATTCTGTACCATCAACGTCTGACCAATGTACTTACGCATTTAATACTTTCCCCCATAAGTCCCCCCCTCCCCCCTCCCACAGGCATGCTTCTAAGTCCTCCACGGCCAAAGTCGACATTGTTCATTTACCCAAAAAAAACTTTGATCCGTACACATAGTTGGCGGGGGGGGGGGCTGGGGTAAAATGGGAGTGGGATGGGGGTAAGGTGGACAAGGACAAAGTAAACGATCGATTATTTATTTTGGTGGAAACTGGGGGAGTGGGCCGGGGGGGGGGGGATGCCGTAGGACGGCGGCGTGGGAGGGTCGGGATCTGGTAAAATAAAACCAATTCGTGCAGATGGGGGGGGGGGGGGGCTTGCGATTTTGTGTAAATCAAATAGGACATTTTTTTTTGCAAATTAAATAGGTCAGTTTGTGTAAATTAAATAGTTTGTGTAAATCAGACATGTCATTTTGTGTAAATCAAATAGGAAATTTTGTGTAAATCAAATAGGACATTTTTTTTTGCAAATTAAATAGGTCAGTTTGTGTAAATTAAATAGTTTGTGTAAATCAGACATGTCATTTTGTGTAAATCAAATAGGAAATTTTGTGTAAATCAAATAGGACATTTTTTTTTGCAAATTAAATAGGTCAGTTTGTGTAAATTAAATAGTTTGTGTAAATCAGACATGTCATTTTGTGTAAATCAAATAGGAAATTTTGTGTAAATCAAATAGGACATTTTTTTGCAAATTAAATAGGTCAGTTTGTGTAAATTAAATAGTTTGTGTAAATCAGACATGTCATTTTGTGTAAATCAAATAGGAAATTTTGTGTAAATCAAATAGGACATTTTTTTTTGCAAATTAAATAGGTCAGTTTGTGTAAATTAAATAGTTTGTGTAAATCAGACATGTCATTTTGTGTAAATCAAATAGGAAATTTTGTGTAAATCAAATAGGACATTTTTTTTGCAAATTAAATAGGTCAGTTTGTGTAAATTAAATAGTTTGTGTAAATCAGACATGTCATTTTTTGTAAATCAAATAGGAAATTTTTTTGTAAATCAGACATGTAATTTTGTGTAAATCAAATAGGACATTTTGTGTAAATCAAATAGGACATTTTGTGTAAATCAAACAGGACATTTTGTGTAAATCAAACAGGACATTTTGTGTAAATCAAATAGGACATTTTGTGTAAATCAAAAAGGACATTTTATGTAAATCAAATAGGACATTTTGTGTAAATCAAATAGGACATTTTGTGTAAATCAAACAGGACATTTTGTGTAAATCAAATAGGACATTTTGTGTAAATCAAATAGGACATTTTGTGTAAATCAAACAGGACATTTTGTGTAAATCAAACAGGACATTTTGTGTAAATCAAACAGGACATTTTGTGTAAATCAAATAGGACATTTTGTGTAAATCAAACAGGACATTTTGTGTAAATTTAAGATGATATTTTTCCCCCCTTTTTTTAAAAAAAAATCAAATATAGTATGTTTACTGGCGTTGTCGTCTGCCATGAGATTGTCTACGTGCATTTCATTTAAATGGCTTCAAGGTCTGACGTTGAATAGACTTGAATGTTTTTTTGATTTTTTTTTTTAAATTTGAGTAAAGAATTACTTTTAGTGAACAAATTAGACAAACATCAGCGAAATAGATGTAAGTGTATAGTAAATTAAACAGTCCACTGAAAGCGGTGGGAAGAACAACAACAGCAACATTAATGTGAAAAACTTGAAGACTATAAATGTCAGTGCACAGGAAATGACGTATTTTTCTACCGGGGAAGAATTAAATAAACATTGCAGTGTTGTTGTTGACTATTTTTTTTTTTAAAGATTCAATTAATTTTCA
The DNA here is from genome assembly GCA_021962125.1 of Bulinus truncatus. Lineage (NCBI taxonomy): Eukaryota > Metazoa > Mollusca > Gastropoda > Planorbidae > Bulinus > Bulinus truncatus. The sequence continues at coordinate 181,218 of JAGDYQ010000442.1, read as the reverse complement.
ATCCATTTAGGGACAGAATCGTGAGAAAATCCTCACACTTAAAATTTCATTCCCGTTCTCTCTCTCTCTCTCTATCTCTCCCCCCCCCCACACACACAATAAAATAGCAGTACTGGCCCCTTGGTTTCTGACGTCATTCTCAGTGACCACCCCCTGCGAGTGGTAATGTAGAGTATTGTAGAGTTTTTTTGGGGCAATTAAAGGGAGGATAGCGCTCAAAAGGGAGGTAAATTTGAGATTTTTTTCTTTCTTTCTTTTGCTTGAAGTTAAAATGCAATCTCAAGTTGTGCTTCCCCCCCCCCCCCATTTAAATTTAGAATTTACAGGGATGGTGGGGGTGTATATTTACACAGTGAAATGGGTTAATTAATGTTGCGTCAGCACCGGAATTCAAATCACATTAAATAAAATGTCATAAAGATCTGACCCAGGTGGGTCTTTCATGAATGCAAATGAGAAGGGCCGCATCAAGGAGTTCTGGGCCCCCTGATAATTTATGGCAACGGGACCTTCTCTGTTCCGCTTTACCCCCCCCCCCCGATTTCAAAAGCGATTGGGCGCATGTAGCGTCTCATGAATGGACCAGGGCCCTGTAATAAGTTTACAATCATTGATATGATTGAAGAGGTCAATGTCGTCCATTACTAAGAAATGTTCACATAGAAAGAAAAAAACAAACAAACAAACAAAACAAAAACAAAAAAATTACTAAATTTTTGTTGTTGTGGATATTTGAGGTAAACTTCATCTCTTACTACACTATTTTGAATATAATTCTACATTTGAAAATAAATATGTCAATTATAATTGACCCTGCAAAACATTTGCACAGAGTTATATCCCCTTAGTCTTGATCGGCAGGCTAGGTACCGTATTTTTCGCCGTATAAGACGCACTTTTTCTTCCCCAAAACGGGGTGGGAAAAGTTGGTGCGTCTTATACGGCAAATACACATTTTACATGCTATCATACACTTTTAAAAGAGGGGTAACTCCCGGAAACTCCAATTGTAAACATGATGAAATCAATAGTCATATCTATTTACCTATCGTTTTATGTATTCGGAAGATTAAAATTAAAGGTGCACTTTAATAAACCGAAATACGTTAGTTAAAATGTTTCTGTGACATTATTAACATTATTAATACAATCTCAATGCGTAGTTTAATTGTAATTAATTATTTTAGTATTTTACTATATTAAAGTATTCACGGTATGGGATCGCCTTCACTATAAATAAAAATCGCGCACCAAGTGAATGTGTAATTGAACGGACGGTGAAGAAAGGGATAGGGACGGGGAAAAAAAAAATATTGTTGTTGTTTTTTTTTCATGCTGCAAGTATTTGGTTCAGAATCTTTTTTTTCTAGATTTTCCTCCTTTAAAATTGGGTGCGTCTTATATGCCGGAGCGTCTTATACGGCGAAAAATACGGTAAATTTTTGGTTTCGGGCAGATCCGATTTTTTTTCATGAATGTATTTTAAACCGGAATACTGTTGTATTAATTCTTTACTTTCGATTTAACGCAGAACCCACACCGCTATTATATATTAGATGTTTAGGTCAAAGGTCAAACTGGTCCATTGGCGTCACATACGGGATGGGGGGGGGGCAGAATGGGAAAAGAAAGTGGCTTGCAAATTGTAGAGTTCATGTATGTGATGTATGCGTGTATGATTGTATGTGTGTATGTGTATTATTGTATTGAGAAGGGCCACATTTTCTCTATTTCGGCTGTATTAAAACTACTCTCTACAGCTGCAATGGGTAACGCATCATTTTCATTGGACGACACAGTTTCTACCACCGACCAGCATGGGCGTAGCAAGGAATTTTTTTCAGGGGGGGGGGCAAAAATTTTCCGGCGGGGGGGGGGGCAAATAACAACTTTATGATATTTTTTTTAAATGTAGGGGGGGGAGCAAATGCCCCCCTCATACATGACATTTTTTCAAAATGTAGGGGGGGCTTGTGCCCCCCCTTGCTCCCCATGAATACGCCCATCATTGCCCCCCCCCCCATGAATACGCCCATGCCGACCAGCAATACATCCCCATTTTTAATACTTTTATTCTAAATGGCCGTGTCTGTGTGTTCTTGGCGTGCACGCTTGGACAGAAGTTTGGCTGTCAAAAAAAAAACAAACATGTCAAACTAGTGACCGGTGAAAGAAATCTCTATGTAAACATTACGACACTAACGTCAAAGAGAGTATTGACACAGGAGTGGTCAGTTTGATCGCGAAAACAATACCATGATGGCCAGTAGTGAACAGCATGTAAATGGCCGCCAGGCATGGAACAGGAAGAATACATAGGACAATGGTGAATAAAAGAAACAGACGGGAAAGACAGGAAACTGCTAGAAGTACTCCATCTGGAAAAATCGGATTCCTCAAAACTCACTTGTAATTATTAAATCAATTATTTCATTTTCCCCCCACTCCTAATCCATCTTTTTCGTGTTTGGCATTAAGGAAAACTCGTTGAATGTTACATTTGTTATTGCTAGCTCAACATTTCGACAGTAAATCCTGTCTGTCAATCTCTTTTACATTTGTATGCAAATTCCAAGAGTCTTGTGCTAAACGCATTTGCCATTTTTTGTACACCTCAAGATATCCCAAACCAAATCTTTTGGATTTAACCGTCGTGTAAATAGAATTAGAGATTCGACCTTAAATGTGGGTCATTGCTGGTCAATTAGTGGACAAGGCGGTGAAAAGTCATGAGATCAAATTTCTCAGACTGAATTTTTATCTTTTGTTCTTTTGTTGGTTTGTTTGCTTATTTCTTCCTTTCTCTCTTTCTGTATATTTTTCTTTCTTTCTATCTTTCTTCCTTTCTCTCTTTCTTTCTTTCTTTCTTTCTTTCTTCCTTTATATCTTTCTTTCTTTATATTTTTCTTTCTTTCTATTATTCTTTCTTTCTCTCTTTCTTTCTTTCTATTTTTCTTTCTTTCTATCTTTCTTCCTTTCTCTCTTTCTTTCCTCCTTCCTTCCTTCCTGTGTTCCTTTCTTCCTTTCTTTCTTATTTATATACAATCACTGTAATTTATGAAAAAAAAGCTTTAGTATGTTATACTTTGTAAGGAAATGAAAGAATATAGAAAAGAAAAAAAAATGTAAATCTTTCAGTTAACGATAACCACTAGTCAATTTCAACACAAATTATTGACTTCTACAATCATCATAAAATGATTGTTTTGTACTTTATGACCCAAGTGTACATACTCTAGGTACTGTTTGTTAATGGCTGGAAGCTGACCAGAGTAGCATCACGTCCTTCCCCTCAAATGTCTTCACACTGTACGACCTGGTCAATAACAAAGAGGTTCAGTTTAATCTTTACATATTGGACGCTAAGAACATGGGGGCTGATTGTATAGAGCGAAATCCCACTGGACACGACACAATGATAAATATTTGATTTATTATAAATAATCATGAGACTTTTTAAATCGAAGTCAGGAATTGGATATATCGAAGTATTTTTTTTAAAGGATATCGGACCCTGAATCAGAATCGGAACATTTTAATATTTAATCGTATTTCCGATTTCTTTTCTGATTCATGAGACAAGAATGGACATACCATGAAGTCAGTTAAATTTCGGTGAATAGGAATCGATCGGGAATCGGTGATTTATTGAAGAGTCGGTAATTGTGTAAGAATAGGCTAAGAAAAAAAACTACTTTGACCGAATTACTAATGAATAAAATGATGGAATTTCTATTTAAATAAAAATATGCTTTACAACAGTTTTCCCTCCTGAGTTTAAACTACAAGTTTCAACTTCGGGATAAAAACTTAATAAGACAACCCCCCCCCCCCACATATCGATTTTTATTTATCATCAGTGGGGTCGCTAGCAGCTTGGGACCCTCCGGCAAAAGAAGGGCAACTTAAATACATAATTCCTCCTGTTGGGACCCCTTAAGTCCCCAGTGGCCCTCTCACTCAACGGTGTCCGTGCCCACTATGATGACGCCAATGCTTATCTTTCACTGGTTCCCATGTGAAGACGTAATGTTGATACACCATGGCAATAAGAGCTGATTAAACAGAGCAAAAGCTCCATACAAGTAATACACCACAGCAATAAGAGCTGATTAAACAGAGCTATAGCTCCATACAAGTAATACACCATAGTAATAAGAGCTGATTAAACAGAACTATAGCTCCATACAAGTAATACACCATAGCAATAAGAGCTGATTAAACAGAGCTATAGCTCCATACAAGTAATACATCAAAGCCCATTATTTCATTTGATCTACATTAATACATTAATTAATGACTAGTGTCGTGTTCCAGACAGATTATTTCAAATAGGAACACAAGAAGTCTGAAGGAAACATGTCCTGAAACATAAAGCAGCGAATCGTAAGCGAATGAAAAACAACAACAAAAAGAAATTAAAAAAAAAAAGAATTTTTACTTAAAAAATTTGTGACAATGTCAGAAAAAAAATCAGATTCTTGAAAAAAAAAAAAAAAAAAAAGCAAAACAAAACAAACAAAAAAAAACAAACAAAACAAAACAAACAAATAAACAAACAAACAAACAAGCAAATACGGATACAGATACACAAGAGCCGCTTTTTTTCTTTACATTTTCTGGTGGGGGGGGGGGATTAAAAATATTGTTGAACTCTCTAGGTAACGTTACATCTGGACGCTCTAAGGCACTCTAAGCAATACCACCTTCAAAGTCGTTCATTTACGAATCTTGTCTCTCAATAATCTTTGACATCCTGGGGCTCTCTGCATCCCCCCCCCCCCACCAACTGTTTAAATATTCTTAGTTAAGCCCCCTCCCCCCCCCCCCCAAAAAAAAAACCCGACAGTGGTCTTCCAAAAATTATTCATTTCCATCTTTGAAAAAGGATCTCCGCACACCACACACGGATGTCCGGGTGGTGTAGATGCTCGGCTGTCGACCTGACAGTCCTGAGATCCTCGCTGAGAAACAAGAGAATTTTTTTTTTCCGGGTCCTAGTGAAAGTTGGTTTAAAAGTCCAATTAGTCCATCCAAGCTTTAAATGGGTACCTGACTTAAAGTTGTGGGAAGTAAAGACGGCTGGGCGTTGTGCTAGCAACACAATCCCTTTAAATGCCGAGGTTACTGAAACATATGAACTCAACACTTCATGTGCCCCGATGGCTGTGTAGGGCCTTTCTGGGCTATGGGGCTTTACTTACTACTATTACTATTTACACACACGCACACATTGATCAAGAAGGCGCCAAGGAAGTATTGAATTCATAGCCGGCACAACGCTGACAGGGACTTATAATCAAAGCTGCGGTTATCTGGGGCAACGTGATCAACTTTGGGTTTAAATGCGCTTCACCAAATCGAAAGAAAATGTGCGCTCGATTTGATGACGCCATTTGTGCACCTTAAGCGCTCGCGAGCCAGTTGACACATTTCTTCACTGCACACTTACATGCAGATCGACCTGACCTCCCCCCCCCCCCTTTTTTTCCAAAGCCCTACTTCAACTCATTCACAATTATGTCTCACCTATACCCTAGAGACATGGTGACATAAAATCTGAAAGAAACGAAGCGTGTTCCTGGTCACGCCTCATTTGTCTGATCGCCTTAATGACCTTGCAGGTCTTGTCATTAGACCCCTTCGGTACCAGATTCTTGTCTCTCTTTACGCCGCTCATCCAACTGGAAAATTACGGTAGTCATTCACGGCCAGGAAATGATCGTCATGTATGATGCAATGTTATCTCAATTTTTACCGTAGCTAGTGTAAAAAAAAAAGGCTTTTTTTTTCAAAACAAAAAAAAAAATAATTCAGAGATTACCGTAGTTATTATAAAAAATTATGCCAATTTCAAATGATGATACAACTTTTTTTTTTTAACAGTTGACAGTTTACAGAACTTGGTATACAAAAATATGCAATTTTTTTTTAAAAAGGTCAGAGCAATAGATGTGTACAATTTGTATCCTTTTTTTAAAAAAAAAAAATGACGTTTATTTTTCTCTTCATATGACATCAGAGAATAAATAAATGGTAAATTTGTACGCAAGTCCAATCTGTCTATCAAAAGGTTTATGCATACAATTATACATACATACCATTAAGTATGGCGTGTAAAACAGAAGTGCAGGTAGCCCACAAATATCAACCATTCATATCAAAATTACGATTATCTGGCATTCATACTGGGCCCCGAAAAAATTCTTTTGACAAGCTCAACGGGCCCCCCTCCTGTCAGCGTAACTGTATATACATATATATTTATAGATATGTATATAAGTGTATGTCTTTATATGTATGTGTGTAGCTGTGTACATATGCGTCTGACTGGGCATATATATATATATATACCCATATATATATATATATATATATATATATATATGAGTCTATGTATATATGTGATAAATGTATATATATGTTTGTGTGACTGTGTGAATTTAATTGTGAGTATTGTTATAAGCGAATGGTGTCAGCCTGTGCTTGAATGTGGATGTGTGTGTGTGTGTGTGTGTGTGTGTGTGGATGGATGTGTGCATATCTGTGCGTGTGGATGAATGTTTTCATATATGTGTGCGTGTGTTGGGAATAACGTGTGTATGTATGTGTGTGTTTGGGGTAGGGGACGAGTTAGTATATTGACGTGTTACTCAATGATCTCAGCAAGTAATTCAAGTAGTCTATCACGGTTAACGAGACCAAGTAACTCAAGTAATCAATCACGGTAAACGAGACCAAGTAACTCAAAGTAATCTATCACGGTAAACGAAACCACGGTGCTCATTAATTAAGACCGTCGAATTGGTGGGGTTCACGTGACGTCCAAACCTGATCTCTGGCGGGTCGATGAAAAGCCAGAGAGAGACGTTGTGGACTCATCAGAAGTACTTCGGAAGAAGTCGTTTCCTGTGCGTGAGACTGTGTCTGTGTATATGTCCGTGGGAATGTGTGTGTTGACCAGGTCATTATTTTATCATGTCATGTAATCGATATAGACAACAGATTAGTGTCTGAACAGACAAAGGACACAAAAACAAAAGCCAGACGATGTCAGTCGATGTCTGTCAGGTAAATCACCAGCGGCTACATCGGAAGTCTGGATTCACGTTTTTTTTGACTGACCCATTCGGCTCAGCGGTTTGAGACCAGTTGACAATAAACGTCGACGCCTCGGAGTCTCTTGGGTGGTTAGCCCTATTTGGTGCGGTGAAGCTCTTAACGTTCAAGACCTATCGGTGACATCCATTCACCCGCGCTGTATCCATGTTCATTGAGGTTATACGGAGTTTCGCGAAAAGAACCGTCCCAGGAATGTTTTCAGGGTCAAGTGCGTACATCTCACCCTTTACACTAAAAACAATAACGACGATATCAACGTTTGTTTTTTTGTGCGAAGTCGTTAAGGTCAAATGGACCGCAAGGAAATGACGCCAAGAGAAGTTAAAAGGAACAATTTCGGTTTACTGGATTTGATGACAATCATTCTTCAGGGTAACAAGGTCAATCAATCTACGTCACACACAAACAACAAACAACAAACGTCTCTGTCAGATAATTGGTCTATGGGTTTGTCAGGTGATGGATGAATGAGCTAATAGCGTGAGCACCGAACTCATTGACCTCGACGTTAGATTATCTGCTACACACTCTGCATAACGTAATAAGCGGAAATTGAGCAGGGGAAAAAAAAGTGAAAAAGGAAAGTTAACAATTTCAGAGAGTACAATGTCTGTTAAGACAAGGTCATTAGTGAGTCAGCTAATGGTTCTTTTCTCTGGTTTTCAGAGCTCACCTAGAAGTTTTTTTACATAACGCTTTCAGATAGATGACAGCGATTTCCAAGATTGACTGAAATTGTTGTAATATACACTCGTTTTGATACATACTTTTTTTAATGTGTAAACAGATAAACAAAGACTTATAGAAGGAAAAAAAAAACCCAAATTACATTTCGAATGCATCCCTTCATGAAAGAAGCACACTTTATTAATTAATGCCCTGTGGGTTGTATTAAACATATTCACGTGATAATGGATACACTGACACAGTTAAAAACACAACCACACAGATACACTGACACAGTTAACAAAAACACAACAACACAGATACACTGATACAGTTAAAAACACAACAACACAGATACACTGACACAGTTAACAAAAACACAACAACACAGATACACTGACACAGTTAACAAAAACACAACAACACAGATATACTGACACAGTTAACAAAAACACAACAACACAGATACACTGACACAGTTGACAAAAACACAACAACACAGATACACTGACACAGTTAAAAACACAACAACACAGATACACTGACACAGTTGACAAAAACACAACAACACAGATACACTGACACAGTTAACAAAAACACAACAACACAGATACATTGACACATTTAAAAACACAACCACACAGATACACTGACACAGTTGACAAAAACACAACAACACAGATACACTGACACAGTTAACAAAAAACACAACAACACAGATACACTGACACAGTTAACAAAAATACAACCACACAGATACACTGACACAGTTAACAAAAAACACAACAACACAGATACACTGACACAGTTTAAAACACAACAACACAGATACATTGACACAGTTAAAAACACAACAACACAGATACACTGACACAGTTAACAAAAACACAACAACACAGATACACTGACACAGTTAAAAACACAACACAGATACACTGACACAGTTAAAAACACAACAACACAGATACACTGACACAGTTAACAAAAACACAACAACACAGATACACTGACACAGTTAACAAAAACACAACAACACAGATACACTGACACAGTTGACAAAAACACAACAACACAGATACACTGACACAGTTGACAAAAACACAACAACACAGATACACTGACACAGTTAACAAAAACACAACCACACAGATACACTGACACAGCTAACAAAAACACAACAACACAGATACACTGACACAGTTAAAAACACAACAACGCAGATACATTGACACAGTTAAAAACACAACAACACAGATACATTGACACAGTTAACAAAAATACAACAACACAGATACACTGACACAGTTAACAAAAACACAACGACACAACACAGATACACTGACACAGTTAACAAAAACACAACAACACAGATACATTGACACAGTTAAAAACACAACAACACAGATACACTGACACAGTTAAAAACACAACAACACAGATACATTGACACAGTTAAAAACACAACAACACAGATACATTGACACAGTTAAAAACACAACAACACAGATACATTGACACAGTTAAAAACACAACCACACAGATACACTGACACAGTTAAAACACAACAACACAGATACATTGACACAGTTAAAAACACAACAACACAGATACAATGACACAGCTAACAAAAACACAACAACACAGATACACTGACACAGCTAACAAAAACACAACAACACAGATACACTGACACAGTTAAAAACACAACCACACAGATACACTGACACAGTTAAAAACAACAACACAGATACATTGACACATTTAAAAACGCAGATAAACGTACACAGTAAAACCACACATAAAACGACACAGTAAAAGCACACAAATACAACGGCACAGTAAAAACACACAGAAGCAATACACAGTTAAAACACAGATACACTCGCATCGTGCTTAAGCGTGCTATGGCCGACACAAGAGGGGTGCAACTCGAACACATATCACGGGTACTCACTCTATCAGGGCAACAATCCCAGAGGACGAAACCCCCAAACAGACTCAACTTCCAGAGGACAAAAGCCCCAACGTGAATGTGGAATGTAATATTTAAAAATGTAATTTAGATTTTGTGTTATGATAAAAACAGATAAGTGAATATTTTTTTAAAGCAAAGAACCCTAATAAGATAAAATTATATTATTTTTGTAAAAAAATATAGGTCATTTTGGCAGGTCATTTATTTACAACTTAACAAAGTAATGTTACATAATGCCCTAAAGTCTACTTTTGCCTAGTTTGTCACAAAACGCTCAGACGGCTCTAGGTATGAGTAACATTATTTGTTAAGTAATTGAATGGGGAGAGCTTTTCGCGGTGAGTTTGAACACAGTCAGTGGCTCTCAAGTTTGGGTTGAGGGAGACGATGGGGGTGACGGGCAGAAATGTCCAGAGTCAATAGGAGCGGCCGTCCAAGAGCGACTGTTGGTGAGAGTTGAGCAGGCAGTAAACTGCTCAGTTTGGCACTGGTTGAGTCCAAATGTCGACTCTCGGCCGCTGTAGGTAGGTTGAGGAAACCGTGGAACATGTTCTATTTGAGTACCCCGGGCTGGCGGACCACAGGGTGGACCAGATGCTAGCCATTTGTCTCTATGGCAGTTCCAGTAAGCTGAAGAACACGGCGAGTTTGATCTTATGGGAGAGAGTACAGAGAAAGAGAGTGAGTGTGTGTGTGTGTGTGAGAGAGAGAGAGAGAGAGAGAGAGATAGCGAGAAAGAGATAGCGAGAGAAAGAGGGAGAGAGACAGAGAAAGAGACAGAGAGAGACAGACACAGAGAGAACGACAGAGAGAGAGAGAGAGAGAGAGAAAGAGACAGACACAGAAAGAGAGAGAGAGAGAGATAGTGAGAGACAGATTATAGCGGAAAACAACAACAGCAAAAACCTAAACTTCAAGTACAATTATATTAATTGACATCTTCTGAAGTGAAACAGGTTCCATATGGATGGCAGGGGTTCTCACCCTGCCCTGTCCTGTCCACCTTATGGGCTCTTAATCTAACATGAAACTTCATTTTTTACTAGCCTCAGTGAACTTGGTCCATGGTGACGACAGAGTCATTGTTTTTGGGCTCTAATAGTTCCTTCACGGGCTTTGGCCATCGGGGACACGAGAAGATGTAAACAAAAAGTGTACTTTTATAAAGTATGCCATTGGCTGCCAGGTCTTGTCACGTGATAATCAAATGACGATAATCCTCAAAGGATAAAGTAGGATTATGTATAAAAATAACTGGCTTGTTAAGGGGAATCATGCGTTATGTCTCTTGTCCCCGTTTAAATGACTTAATTTAGATGTGTCAATCTGCCTAATAGATGTCAGTAGCAGCGTCATTCTGAAGTACACACCCACACATACTATAGTAAAGAAAACTATCGCAAGCATTTTGTTTAGTACTTTAGACATTTTGTTTAGTACTTAGGACATTTTTTGCCTGTCAAATGTGTACTAGGGCCGCAGACTGAAATTCTGGGGCTCCTGAGTTTGCATCGAAAAAAGGACGAAACACTTCGAAAACGACAGAACCTAACATAGGCTTCTGGCCCCGGGCAAGTGTTCGGGCATCCCCCCCCCTATCCACAGCATTAAAAAATTACCCTTCTTACAACAGGGTATCAAACGACAGAATTCAAAAATAACTTTCAAACTAACCGGACATTACTACGCATTGTAGAAACGAATGTGCATCATTGGTCAGTCTGTGTCTGACCGAATGTCTGTCTATGGGCAGACTTTGTTTTTGTTTTTTTTTTTGCGTTGGAGCTCGTGGTGTTTTGTTTGTAAGTCTCTTTGTGTGAATGTGCTCGTGTGTGTGTGTGTGTCTCTCTCTCTGTGTGTGTGTGTGTGTGTGTGTTTGTGTCAGAGAAAACAAAATAATGGAAGTGTAATGCGGGAGGGGAAAAAAAAAGGGGGGGGGGGGAGTAAAAGAAAAAAAGTTATGTTTGGTATGGGGACGATGTTTTGACGCAAAAATGACTTTGTTTATGTAAACAGATGCAAATCTTAAAAGCAAAAAAAAAAAAAACAAACATCATAAAAACAAAATAAAACAAGTAAATCTTTCTATGTATTAATAAAAAATAAAAAGATATGGGCAGACATTTTTATTAGGTGACGGGCGCCTCTGTGCCCCCCCCCCTCCCAAAGGGATTCGATTCTGGCTTATAAGATGTTCTGAAAAAAAAAATGGAGGTTTATCGGAAGTCACATGACTGACATATTTACAGTGGTGCCGATAATAATGAACAGGGGGAACCCATAAACACACACACACGCACAAACACAAAGCACACACACACACACACAACTAAAACTAAATCGATCAACACCCTTTCATGCGCCGCCACACACACACACACACACCCCTTTCCCACCCGCTCACTCTCTTAACTCTTCAACATGTCAAAGATTGGTACCGTAAAAAAAAAAGGAGATATTAACCGTTAATCTGCGTCTATCAGAGTGTAAATATATATAAAGCCGCAATAAACAAGATTTTTGAAAAGGGTTCACTGCTGCCAGTCATGGCTGATCTATGGCACCACAAGGCAAGAGGTCGAGTCTCTGTGATGCCAGTCGATGTTTGAAATATTTGTACCCCGGTCATACGTGGACCAGCAAATTAGACCCCCCACCCCCTCCACTTCAAAAAGGCCCAACTCCCAACTTTATTGCCATGAACAGAATACGATATGAACTGTGCATACACCGCACGATATGAAACCCACCTGCGAGTGAGACACACGGTTACAACGCATTCACCGCACGAAATGAATACTACTTGAGGGAGACACACGGGTTAGACAATTATGTATTTAACGATTGTGTTTTTGACTATTTTGTATCTTTTTATGTTTTAAAAAAAATATTTTTATTGATTTATTTTATTGATTTTCTTATATCCAGGATCATTATTACATTTTGTTTATGTGTGACGTCCCGGTAAGGATGAGATGAAATCTCTTAGATCCTATAAACCACTAATGGGACGGTTTTTGCAGTGCCTTTCTTTCATCCCCACCATAGCCGATAGTGCAATGGCCATGGAGGCACCACTGAAGATATAGCGGGGACTTAAGCCATGACCTGAAAATATCCTTTAATCCCCACAGAAGATCGAACCAGGGACAGCCGAGCGTTTTAACGCACGACCATCCGTCCCTTTACTTTTTTTTTTGTTATAATCTAGGTCGGAACTATTTTCGCCTGTTATGCTGGCTGTTCGACTGTTATGCTGGCTGTACGACTGTTATGCTGGCTGTTCGACTGTTATGCTGGCTGTTCGACTGTTATGCTGGCTGTTCGTCTGTTATGCTGGCTGTTCGGCTGTTATGCTGGCTGTTCGACT
>JAGDYQ010000442.1:143085-165585 GCA_021962125.1 Bulinus truncatus | reverse complement strand
CGCGAGCTGCTCTTTGCTGATGACGCAGCCTTGACATCACACACTGGAGACGGACTGCAGCAGCTTGTCACCCGCCTCTCCCATGCATGTAAGGAGTTTGGACTGACTATCAGCCTGAAAAAGACGAATGTCATGGCACAGGGTACAGATACACCCCCAAGCATTGACATCGATGGGCACGCCCTAGAGGTCGTCGAGAACTTCACTTACCTCGGGTCCACCATCTCCAGCTCACTATCCATAGACCCGGAGATCGATTGCAGAATCGCTAGGGCAGCCACAGTCATGGCGAGACTAAAGCAACGTGTGTGGGAAAACCCCAGCCTCACCGAAAATACCAGATTGCGCGTCTACCAGGCCTGCATACTTAGTACCCTCCTCTATGGATGTGAGACGTGGACCACTTACGCGAGGCACGAAAGGAAGCTAAACAATTTCCACATGAGGTGCCTGCGATGTATACTGCAGATAAAGTGGCAAGACAAGACCCCTAACACTGGGGTGCTGGAGAGGGCCAACATGAGCAGCTTGTTTAAAGTTCTCAGCGAGAGACGCCTCAGATGGCTCGGTCATGTCAAAAGAATGGACGCAGGCCGCATCCCGAAGGACCTACTCTATGGCGAGCTAGTTACCGGCCAGAGGAAAACAGGGCGACCTAAAATGCGCTACAAAGACACCTGCAAAAAGAATATGAAAGAGTGCTCCATTAACCCCAACTCCTGGGAGAGCCAAGCAGCCGACCGCCAGTCCTGGAGGCTCGCTGTCCGGCAGGGTTCATTGCGCGCAGAGGCTGAGCGACAGGAAAATGCTGCCCTGAAAAGAACAAGACGGAAGCGGAAAAAAGAGCAGCTACAACATCAACTACAACAACCAACTATTTTCAAGTGTGACAAGTGCGGCAGGGATTGCCACTCCCGAGTCGGACTGCACAGCCATTCCCGGCGGTGTTTAGTAGACTCAACTTAGCTACACCATCGTCTCTCGAGACGGATGGATGCCGACGACGACGACGACGATCTATCTATCTATCTATCTATCTATCTATCTATCTATCTATCTATCTATCTATCTATCTATCTATCTATCTATCTATCTATCTATCTATCTATCTATCTATCTATCTATCTATCTATCTATCTATCTATCTATCTATCTATCTATCTATCTATCTATCTATCTATCTATCTATCTATCTATCTATCTATCTGTCGGTCGGTCTGACTGTCTATCTGTCTGTCTGACTGTCTGTCTATCTATCTATCATCTATCTATCCATCCATATCTATATACCTAATCTATCTGTACCATTAAACCATTAATGGAACTATTTTAGCATATTTTAAATTCCCACTACAAGCCGATAGTGAAATAGTTCAAAAAAAAAAAAAGAAAGAAAAATTGATCCCCACATTTATATACATTTGTGTTTGTTTTTAATCAAATAAACAATATTAGACCGGAAATGATGGTCCATTATTACTTGATGTACCCTCCCACCATCCCCTTCCGGTTACAAAGTTTTGATGATATTATTGAGTTAAATATACATGCATACAAGGCCGTAGCTGGGGGGGGGGGGCCCGGGGGGCCGCAGCCCACCCCCAAATGAATTCTAAAAATAACATTTTATTATAAAATATACTTCTTTATCATTGTGTTCTAATTGTATCTTTTATAAAACTCTGCACACAGCCTACCCCCCCCCCCTTCCAAGCAGCACAGCCCCCCCCCCCCAAAAAAAATGGATGAGAAAGGAAATAGAGAAATAAAAGAAACATTTATTTATTTATTTTTTTTTTGAAAATCATGATTGCTTCCTAATGGTTTTTGAAAAAAAAAATTCATTTACACCTTAGAAAATATTTGTAAAACAAGCTTCTCTGTTTGGCATCAATGATTCAGCTATTCATTTTACATCCGACACATTTTGATTTCTCTACATTTTCAGCATGAAAACACTTTTGAAAAATCAAACGATACATGTATCAAGTTTTTCCTCACTTTCTGTGATGTATGTTAATTTGTGCCGTGAACAAAAGATTCTTTTTTTTTGAATAAAATAAAATGAAAACAAAAACAACCACCGGAGTGAAATACAAACTTCATTTTTTTTTTTTTTATTGCCCCAGCACAACGGCAGGTAATTTGAAACTTGTACAAAGTATAAGTGAAGTCTACAAAAGAAAGAAAAAACATTATAAAAAAAAAACGAATCACGTGGACCATAAAGCTAAGAAAATATTCCCCTTGTAGTGAGATACAAGGGAATCGACATTAACATCGTGAGCATTTGGAAAAAAAAATCAGTTGAATGTTTGGGGGTGGGGAGGGGGGTGGAGGGATAAAAAAAAAAGGATTACGCCCCCTGCTGCGTTTCATCATCCACTGAACTCGGCCAACCATATCTGGAGGAACTGAAGCGCATCTAAATTTATTGCTGTGGACTTGCAATTACATAAGTATCAACCGTTTTATTTTTTAAAATTGTTACCGCGTTTCATTCATAACGCGCTTCCATTAATACATCCTCACCCTGGGGCCTAGGCCGATTAGCAATAGCCACGGGGAAGGCACTAACGCACTGGTTTCTAGAGCTCTGGGTCTTTAGATAATTGATTAAGGATCGCTGATTTTGACTCAAAAAAGAAAAAAAGAAAATTTGCGTGACTGAATGTCTACTGATGGCGCCGGAAATAACAAAACAAAAAACACCCCCATGTATTAAAGGCGTACTTGTTAGGCTGACCAGAGGCGACCCTTAGAGGGGGTGGGGGTGGCTAAGACAACTGCCCCGCAGCCCGCGTCAGAGAGTGGTCCGCGATTGGAGATACTTTTGCCGCTTAGTTGTAATAAAACTTAACACTCGAGCCCCGCGTTAGGTACTCTCCCAATGCACCGCGTGGTATCACAACTTTTAATTATTCCCGCGCAAGGCCGCTTCTTCTTCTGCTCGACAATCTATTCACATACGCCCTTATTCTCTTCATCACGTGATGCAGCGTGAACCACACAAAATTTAACAAACCCCCGAAACAATTTTATCTGACGCAATTTATTAAACATGTTAATGTAAACATGACAACACTTTAAATTATGATTGCACACATTAGCCCACAGATAGCTCTTAATGTGTCCATTCATCCACCCCTCCCCCCAACGACCACGTCGGTTATTGGAATTTAAAAAAAAATAATGATTTTTGCATGCATAACAACAATCATAAACAGTCTTAGTTACACAAAGATGCTTTTATGGATCAACAATTTAAATAAGGAGAGAAAGAAGAAAAGAGGAAAATTAAGTCTAATCAAGTTGAGACCGACTTCAGTTTTTTTCCAACTTACGGTTAAACTATTTAATAAAACCTGCCTCACAACGAAATGTAATTTCACGGTCTTCAGACCAATGGAAATAACCCTGACACTTCCACGGAAGTGACGCAACAGTTCGTTCAGCCAATGGAAATGAGCCTTCAAAGTAAGTTTAACGTGTGCGTGTTTATGTGTGAAAATTGTCAATTAAACACTTAAAAAAAAAAACAACAACCAATGATTGAATATATTAGCCAGTCATATAGAGAATAAAATAAAAATTGCAATAATGAAATATAAAAAAAACAACGTAAAAATCAAAGAAGCACAAAATAGAAAAGTAAAAGTAAAATAGAATAAAACCAAAAACAAATCCCTCCCGAGGCCGAGTTTGATGGAATTAATTATGAGTGTGACATTTTCTGTTGTTTTTTTTTTTGGCTTGACTTAGCCGCCTGATGATTGTCACGGGGGCGATGAGCATGACTGAAGGGCTGACAGAGGTGTGTCACAGATTAAACGACAAAAGGAGCAGCTGGTCGAAAACTAAAAAAAATTTAAAAAAAAAAACTAAAAAAATTTGTCACAAATGTGTCTGTCACACGGTCAGCCGCCGTACGTCAATGTGACAAATTATTTCTTCGGGTGATATTTTTTTTTATTTTGTTTATTTTCATTGCTCCGAACAGTTCAATAGCACCATGACGTAGAACAGTTCAATAGCACCATGACGTAGAACAGTTCAATAGCACCATGGCGTAGAACAGTTCAATAGCAGCATGATGTAGAACAGTTCAATAGCAGCATGACATAGAACAGTTCAATAGCAGCATGACGTAGAACAGTTCAATAGTAGCATGACGTAGAACAGTTCAATAGCACCATGACGTAGAGCAGTTCAATAGCAGCATGACGTAGAACAGTTTAATAGCACCATGACGTATAACAGTTCAATAGCAGCATGACGTAGAACAGTTCAATAGCAGCATGACGTAGAACAGTTCAATAGCACCATGACGTAGAACAGTTCAATAGCAGCATGACGTAGAACAGTTCAATAGCACCATGACGAAGAACAGTTCAATAGCACCATGACGTAGAACAGTTCAATAGCACCATGACGAAGAACAGTTCAATAGCAGCATGACGTAGAACAGTTCAATAGCACCATGACGTAGAACAGTTCAATAGCAGCATGACGTAGAACAGTTCAATAGCACCATGACGTAGAACAGTTCAATAGCACCATGGCGTAGAAGAGTTTAATAGCACTATGGCGTAGAACAGTTTAATAGCAACATGACGAAGAACAGTTCAATAGCAGCATGACGTAGAACAGTTCAATAGCACCACGACGTAGAACAGTTCAATAGCAGCATGACTTAGAACAGTTCAATAGCAGCATGACGTAGAACAGTTCAATAGCACCATGACGTAGAACAGTTCAATAGCACCATGACGTAGAACAGTTCAATAGCACCATGACGTAGAACAGTTCAATAGCACCATGACGTAGAACAGTTCAATAGCAGCATGACGAAGAACAGTTCAATAGCACCATGACGTAGAACAGTTCAATAGCACCATGATGTAGAACAGTTTAATAGCACCATGGCGTAGAACAGTTTAATAGCACCATGGCGTAGAACAGTTTAATAGCACCATGGCGTAGAACAGTTCAATAGCAGCATGATGTTGAACAGTTCAATAGCACCATGGCGTAGAACAGTTTAATAGCACCATGGCGTAGAACAGTTTAATAGCACCATGACGAAGAACAGTTCAATAGCAGCATGACGTAGAACAGTTCAATAGCACCACGACGTAGAACAGTTCAATAGCAGCATGACGTAGAACAGTTCAATAGCAGCATGACGTAGAACAGTTCAATAGCACCATGACGTAGAACAGTTCAATAGCACCATGACGTAGAACAGTTCAATATCAACATGACGTAGAGCAGTTCAATAGCAGCATGACGTAGAACAGTTCAATAGCACCATGACGTAGAACAGTTCAATAGCACCATGACGTAGAGCAGTTCAATAGTACCATGACGTAGAGCAGTTCAATAGCACCATGACGTAGAACAGTTCAATAGCACCATGACGTATAATTAGAATTAATAAGGATCGAGCTGTCCAGATTTTTTTGAAAGGGGATTAATACAAAGTAATGTTACTGGGGAAATATTTTTGGAGAGATATTGCGCAGGAAATATTATGATATTTATTTCATGAATAACTAATAACATATCTAGACTGTTGATAACTGTTATGTAGACAGTTGATAACTATTACCAGTGTCACGCCGTGCAAAAATAACATTCAGTGCATAGAAGATGATGGAGACATACAAATAAAGAAAGTATTATTTCAGTAAATTTGGTCTTTTAGTTTTTAGAATTTAATGCATGCGGTAGCGGTGTCTAACCGCCCCTTACTAGAGAAGGGCGCGATGCGTCCCAAAAAACCCAGATAAAAAAACATTAACTTCGCCGTACCATTCATTCTCACATCCCGGTAACCCGATCAGCCGCCGATCGGACGTGTCGATTAGGATGTGGCCCAGTTTACACGGTGACCTATATTGGTGGAGCTGATCATCGGCATTGACTCGTTTGTTTGTCATGTGACTGAAAATAATTTCTAAGACTTCTGTCGAAACAGACTGGCCGTACACTACGCCGAGCATTGTTTAGTCTGCAATCAATGTCCATCCAGTCACTTCAATCAATGTCCTTCCAGTCACTTCAATCAGTGTCCTTCCAGTCACTTCAATCAGTTTCCTTCCAGACAATTCAATCAGTGTCCATCCAGTCACTTCAATCAATGTCTGTCTGCCTGTCTGTCTGTCTATCTATCTATACATTTGTAAAAATAAATAACAATAAATGACGCCCCCCTCCACACACACAACATCACCAACAAGAATAAGTCAGGTGACTGTCATTAGAGTGATTTCAATTAACTAAAAAACAAAATATGTCCATCCAGTCACTTCAATCAGTTTCCTTCCAGACACTTCAATCAGTGTTCTTCCACACACTTCAATCAGTGTTCTTCCAGACACTTCAATCAGTTTCCTTCCAGTCACTTTAATCAGTGTTCTTCCAATAGCTTCAATCAATGTCCATCCAGTCACTTAAATTAATTTGAAAAAAAAATGGGAAGATAACTTCCTTTAGCTCAGTAAAAGTAAATTTAAATGGCCATTAATTCTACAGCCAATCAACAAATAAAGTAAAATAAAACCGTGCAGATGTGCCAATTAAAACAGACAAAATGTCAAGAATACAAGTCAGAGAGACAAACAACAGACTACACGTGTTGCCTCTAATTTCTTTTTTTTGCACATGAGTTTCTTCTGGTTTTGGCTTTCAACATTACATTTCCTGTGTACATAAACTTAAGTAATACATTATTTGTATGGGTGTGTCGCATCAAGCAGCCAAATAGATGGATCTTTGTTTTTGTTATTGGGAGAGAGAGAGAAGGGGGGAGTTGTCTGTCTGTCTGTCTGTCTGTCTGCCTGCATGCCTGTCTGTCTGTCTGTCTATCTATCTATCTATCTATCTATCTATCTATCTATCTATCTATCTATCTATCTATCTATCTATCTATCTATCTATCTATCTATCTATCTATCTATCTATCTATCTATCTATCCTCTTCAACTGTCTGTCTATATATCTATCCATCTATCTGTCTAACTGACTGCTTGATTGTCATTCTATCCGTCTGTTTATCTAACCTTTGCACACTGTAAATTATCAGATTACACGTATACAGATATAGGCCTATATGGAAAAAAAAAATTTCTTTGCGTGATAAAAATAAATTTAAAAAATGACCAGATTTTTATTTTTGTTTCTTCCCCTGGACACCCTGCGGCTAATTTCAAAAACATTTTAAAAATAAAACTGTCTACACAGCGGCGTCACTAGGGGTGCCGGGGGGGGGGGCGGGCAGCACCGGGTGACACCATTTTAGGGGTGACACCGAAATGAACAGTTCTAAATTTAATAGCAGGAAAAAAAAACTCGGCATAGTCGGTTTTATAACTGATCATAGTTAAAAGCATGAGCAGTAGCCTAGGGTGCCATCATACAGAGGAGAAGCACAGGGTGCCGCCATGTAGAACAGTAACACAGGGTGCCAACATTCAGAGCGTCTGGAGCTTAGGTAAATGACTGCAGTTCAAACCTGCTCGAATCAATCTTGAGTTGTTTTTTTTTTTTGCAAACGTTCTAAAAATAAAAATGACGCAAGCAGTGACGTGGTTTTATGCAATTGGAGACGTAGTTTACAAACTCAGTTTAATGAAAGTATAATACATCTTTCTGAAATACAGTCAGTAATACTATCGTCGTTTTTTATCGCAAGAGGCGTAGTGAGGGGTGGGCAAGGGGGCGGGCATCAAGCCCGAGGCGCTACTCACAAAGGGGCGCCAAATGGTATACTTTACATATAATATATTATGGTTTTCGAATGGGGGGGGGGCGATAAAAAGGTATTAAAAAGGGTATTGTGCCCCGGACGCGAGTTAAGCTCGCTACGGCACTGTTTATGGCTCAAGTATTTTAAAGAAAATTCTCTCATGTCTTGTGCAGGAACATTCCGAAATATGTACCATTGCTCATGGTGGAAGTCTTAAGGGAGGGGGGGGGGGGTGACACCCTAAATTTTTCCGCACCGGGTGACACCAACTATGTTGACGCCACTGTATCTACTGTATCAATAAAGTTTGTTTTTCAGCTCAGCGCCGGAGAGTTCTGTTCTTCACGTCTGCAGATCTCCATTTGAAACTCGATGTTTGTGTTGTTGTTTGTTAGGTTTGTTTTTGTTTGCATGTTTAAAAAAATAAATACGTGACGGGAAATTTAACAGGAGAAATTGTAATAATTAATTTAACGCGAATAAATCCCCCCGGACCCTCCCAAAAATCAGTCATATAAAATATGATACATTTGTAAAAATAAATAACAATAAATGACGCCCCCCCCCCACACACACAACATCACCAACAAGAATAAGTCAGGTGACTGTCATTAGAGTGATTTCAATTAACTAAAAAACAAAATATCTACCTGGGTAGATTTATCCCACCCGTCATGACCATTGCATTTATTTCCATCTCCTCCATGCCTGTGATTTTCTTTCCCCCCTCCCCATTTCTCCTCTCTCCTCTGTCTGTCTGTCTGTCTGTCTCGTTTGTTCACTGTTCTGTCAAATAGCTAGATTTAAAGCTATACAAAAAAATAAAAAAAATAAAAAATTAATAATTTCTAAGATATGCCACGTCAAACTTCATGAGCTCAAAGACCTAATGTAATTTTTTTTTTATTACGTAAGAAAAAAAATTCTATATCTTCAATTTTTTTTAATAAAAAAAATGTTCTACAAAATGATGACAAAGCTATAATTAGAAAGTGGAATGAAAAAAAGGGTAAGCAACCTAACCCAGAATATCGCATTAGTTTTAAAAAAAATAAATTCACGTCTGGACGTCACATAGCAGAGCGCGCCAAGAGAGAAAAAAAAATTCAGAAAAAAAATTCAGAATCCGGTCTTTGCATCTTCTGTGTCTGGTGACACTGATAGACGGACCGGCTCCCCCGTGGAGACACTTAATGCGATTAGTACTCACTTTCAAACCCCCAACCCCCCACCCCCAACCTTTTTTTTAAAAAAAAAAAAAACACTTATTTAGAACTTTTAATAAAAAAAAAATGCATAGAGAATAGAATCAGTTTAAACAAGTAGTGATTGATGAAGGAATTCTACTTTCAGTTCAACTTAAGATGGTACTTCACTAAACAGATCTCTCTCAATTTTCATTGGTCTAAAAGAAATAGTAGATTTAATTTAAATAGTTCAATTCAATGAGACATCAGTCACTTAAATAAATAAAAAATAAAAAAAAACTAACCTGCCGATCAATTGTGTTCATATTTTTTTTAGGTTTTTTTTTTAAAAAAAAGTTTTGTTTGGTTTGTGGTCTGATGGAATTGTGGTCTGTGTGGATTGTGGTCGGATGGAATTGTGGTCTGTGTGTATCGTGGTCGGATGAAATTGTGGTCTGTGTGTATTGTGGTCGGATGGAATTGTGGTCTGTGTGTATCGTGGTCGGATGGAATTGTGGTCTGTGTGTATTGTGGTCTGATGGAATGATGGTCTGTGTGTATCGTGATCTGATGGAATTGTGGTCTGTGTAAATTGTGGTCTGATGGAATTTTGGTATGTGTGTATTGTGGTCTGATGGGATTGTGGTCTGTGTGTATCGTGATCTGATGGAATTATGGTCTGTGTGTATCGTGATCTGATGGAATTGTGGTCTGTGTGTATTGTTGTCTGATGGAATTATGTTCTGTATGTATTGTGATCTGATGGAATTGTGGTCTGTGTGTATTGTGGTCTGATGGAATTGTGGTCTGTGTGTATTGTGGTCTGATGGAATTGTGGTCTGTGTGTATTGTGGTCTGATGGAATTGTGGTCTGTGTGTATTGTGGTCTGATGGAATTGTGGTCTGTGTGTATTGTTGTCTGATGGAATTATGTTCTGTATGTATTGTGATCTGATGGAATTGTGGTCTGTGTGTATTGTGGTTTGATGGAATTGTGGTCTGTGTGTATTGTGGTCTGATGGAATTGTGGTCTGTGTGTATTGTGGTCTGATGGAATTGTGGTCTGTGTGTATTGTGGTTTGTGTGTATCGTGGTCTGATGGAATTGTGGTCTGTGTGTATCGTGGTCTGATGGAATTGTGGTATGTGTGTATCGTGATCTGATGGAATTGTGGTCTGTTTAAATTGTGGTCTGATGGAATTTTGGTATGTGTGTATTGTGGTCTGATGGGATTGTGGTCTGTGTGTATCGTGATCTGATGGAATTATGGTCTGTGTGTATCGTGATCTGATGGAATTGTGGTCTGTGTGTATTGTTGTCTGATGGAATTATGTTCTGTATGTATTGTGATCTGATGGAATTGTGGTCTGTGTGTATTGTGGTCTGATGGAATTGTGGTCTGTGTGTATTGTGGTCTGATGGAATTGTGGTCTGTGTGTATTGTGGTCTGATGGAATTGTGGTCAGTGTGTATTGTGGTCTGATGGAATTGTGGTCTGTGTGTATTGTTGTCTGATGGAATTATGTTCTGTATGTATTGTAATCTGATGGAATTGTGGTCTGTGTGTATTGTGGTCTGATGGAATTGTGGTCTGTGTGTATTGTGGTCTGATGGAATTGTGGTCTGTGTGTATTGTGGTCTGATGGAATTGTGGTCTGTGTGTATTGTGGTCTGTGTGTATCGTGGTCTGATGGAATTGTGGTCTGTGTGTATCGTGGTCTGATGGAATTGTGGTATGTGTGTATCGTGGTCTGATGGAATTGTGGTCTGTGTGTATCGTGGTCTGATGGAATTGTGGTATGTGTGTATCGTGGTCTGATGGAATTGTGGTCTGTGTGTATCGTGGTCTGATGAAATTGTGGTCTGTGTGTATCGTGGTCTGATGGAATTGTGGTCTGTGTGTATCGTGGTCTGATGGAATTGTGGTCTGTGTGTATCGTGGTCTGATGGAATTGTGGTCTGTGTGTATCGTGGTCTGATGGAATTGTGGTATGTGTGTATCGTGGTCTGATGGAATTGTGGTCTGTGTGTATCGTGGTCTGATGGAATTGTGGTCTGTGTGTATCGTGGTCTGATGGAATTGTGGTCTGTGTGTATCGTGGTCTGATGGAATTGTGGTCTGTGTGTATCGTGGTCTGATGGAATTGTGGTCTGTGTGTATTGTGGTCTGATGGAATTGTGGTCTGTGTGTATTGTGGTCTGATGGAATTGTGGTCTGTGTGTATTGTGATCTGATGGAATTGTGGTCTGTGTGTATCGTGGTCGGATGGAATTGTGGTCTGTGTGTATCGTGATCTGATGGAATTGTGGTCTGTGTGTATCGTGATCTGATGGAATTGTGGTCTGTGTGTATTGTGATCTGATGGAATTGTGGTCTGTGTGTATTGTGGTCTGTGTAAATTGTGGTCTGTGTGTACAAAATACGCTCCTGAATGAACCCCTCAACCTCCGCCCCCCTCATATCTTTTAGACCAAACTTTATAGTCAATCTACGCATCCAGTGACGGAATGGGTCTGAAAATATTGTTTGGGCCAGCTGCAACCGTGGCTAACTCTATGAATTATGATTTTGATAGACGATAAAAAGAAATTGGTTGGGGGTGGTTATGGGTTAGGTGTGTGTGGGGGGTGGGAGCATAATGTTTATTGTTCAAGGGGCTGTCCCGTCCCTCGGTAAGTATGACCATTCAGATGCTGTGTGTGTGTGAAGTCCCTGTAAGGATGAGATCCCCACCAGAGCCGATAGTGCAATGGCCATGGAGGCACCACGGGAGATATAGCCAGGACTTTAGCCATGACCTGAACATTTCTTGATACTACCGGAGATCGAACCAGGTACCTTCAGGTCGACAGTCGAGCGCTTTACCGCACGACCATCCGTCCCCGATCAGATGCTGTGTAGACCAATCTATACATCTGTTCAACCATATAAAAAACATATTGTGCCTGTATATCTCACATTTTATATAGATTGAAATTGCACCTGTTGCTCTTTTTATTTAAAGGGCATTTACGGTACCGTCTCACCTCTCCTTGCACAACAACAACAACAACAATAATAACAAGACTTTCGGAAATAATTTGTCAACAGGACATGATGTTTTCCATTAGTCATAAATCAAATACCAACCCAGCTACAT
Organism: Bulinus truncatus; assembly: GCA_021962125.1. NCBI lineage: Eukaryota > Metazoa > Mollusca > Gastropoda > Planorbidae > Bulinus > Bulinus truncatus. The sequence continues at coordinate 153,508 of JAGDYQ010000442.1, read as the reverse complement.
CTCACTGATATGGAATAATAAGAAAAATCAAAGAGTATAATGTACAGATGCCACACATTATTTCTTTACGTGGAAAGACAGACAAGTCATACTCTCTCTCTCTCTCTCTCTCTCTCTCTCTCTCTCTCTCTCAGTCTTTCACTCTCTCTTACTCTGCCGCTCTCTCTCACTCTCTCTTTCTCTCACTCACTCTGTCTCTCACTCTCTCACTTTCTCTCTCTCTCTCTCTCACTCACTCTCTCTCTCTTTCTCACTCTCTCTTTTCTCTATCTCAATATCTCTCAATCGCTCTGTTTCTGTCTGTCTCTCTTTCGCTCTCTCGCTCTCTCCCCGTATACTGACGGACCTTTGTAAACATAAATCGTCGAACACTTCGTTTCCTCTTGTACATATGACTTCTTTATGCACACAATTGACAAACGAATTCCACAAATTTTTCGTTCTCTCAGTCTATGTAAATGAATTTTATAGCACAAACCATAATTTCTGCTCCAAACAGCCTTTGGAAAAATTAGAGGAATCGTTATCCTTAAAGTACAGTAAAAGTTCCCTTATCCCTTAAGGACCATCGGGGCATATGAAGTGTAGAATTCATCGGTTTCTGTAAACTCGGGATTTAAAGGCTAGTGCAACGCGTAGCCGCCTGCCTGACTTCCCGCCAAACTTAATTCATGTGACCCATTTAAAGCTGGCTGGTGGACGTGTGGGTCTATCACCAGGACCTGGAAAAATTCCATTGATTCTCACCGAGGATCGAACCCCCGGATGCTTATGTAGAAAGTCGAGCATTACACCAATCAGCCATCCATTCCACGTTGCACCCTCCCCCCGCCCCCAAAAGCCGACCTTAAATGATTAAATGCCCCCCTCCCCCCCACATCATCCCCAGTTAATTCTATTCTATTAAACATTTGTCCCCCCCCCCGATCATTCTTGTTAATTGTTCTTCTGGTTACTTTTGTTTAGTTTTTGGTCGTCTGCTTTTTTTTAGAAACAATACATCCCCCCTTATTGAACGGAAAATCCAATGAAGCCAGATTTTTAATAAAAAAAAAAAAAATTCTCACACTCTTAAAAATGAAAAGTTAATTGAAAAAAAAAATATGTCAGGTGAAGATGACAGTGAAGAATTAAAATCAATTTAGCTTTAAAAAAATATGCACAATATTTCACTCTTTGGAATTCAATAGCGAAAGAAGGAAAAAAAAACAACTAGAAAATTAACATTGAATTAAAGATAAAAAAAAGAAATACAAATAAAATACAGATTATCTTTTTCAAATGTTTTATGTGAAGAGAAAGTACAGTATACAGAAATGAAGTTGGAATAAACTTGAGTTAACGTAGAGGAAACACACAACTTTCATTGGATCAGATTTTCAAGAAACTGTAGAGATACTGTTTAGTATGAATGTGTATGCGTTCCAACAGAAGGCATCTCCATTCACAGTACTTTACACCTCCACAATGTCAACTTGAGCAGCGGGGGCCCCTTCATAAACATCATTTAGTGCCCTTGAATAAGTCAGGGTATCTGTGTTAACCGAGCCCAAAGAATGAAATTTAAAGGTCTACAATTCGGTCTACGTCAAGCATGTCAAAGTGAGAGTCCCCCCGAGGGCCGCACGAGTCACATTGACCTGTCGTGAGGGCCGCCCACACAAGACACATAACCTCTAATGGGAAGTATTGAAGAACATATAAACTTCTCATACAAAATGCTGGCTAGTTACGTTCATTAAAAGTTTTACAATTAATAGTAATGAAATATTTCATTGAGATAAAACCAAATATGATCTAAATTTGTAACAGTAACTTAGAATTATTTGTAACAGCAACCAGAGCTGTTATATTTATGAGGCCTGAAGCGGTAGTTTTGGGGCCCATTACAAAGGAATGGCCTCAAGGTAAGAAAAAAAGTCAAAGACACTGCTTTCAAATATTGAGCCGATATTAATATTGATAACTGGACCGCTCTCTACACCTCAACTGTCACGTCAATATAGCCTGTGGCTCATCACCTCAACTGTCACATCAATATAGCCTGTGGCTCACCACCTCAACTGTCACGTCAATATAGCCTGTGGCTCACCACCTCAACTGTCACGTCAATATAGCCTGTGGCTCACCACCTCAACTGTCACGTCAATATAGCCTGTGGCTCATCACCTCAACTGTCACGTCAATATAGCCTGTGGCTCACCACCTCAACTGTCACGTCAATATAGCCTGAGGCTCATCACCTCAGCTGTCACGTCAATATAGCCTGTGGCTCATCACCTCAACTGTCACGTCAATATAGCCAGAGGCTCATCACTTCAACTGTCACGTCAATACAGCCTGTGGCTCACCACCTCAGCTGTCAAGTCAATATAGCCTGTGACTCACCACCTCAACTGTCACGTCAATATAGCCTGTGGCTCACCACCTCAACTGTCACGTCAATATAGCCTGTGGCTCATCACCTCAACTGTCACGTCAATAATAAAAAAATTCAACGAAAATGCGTTTTTTTTATTAATATAGAAAAACTTTGTAACTTTTGAGCATTCCCTTCCAATAGCAGTAGGAAGCTGAAATTCTTGTCAGTTACTAAGTAAGACAAATGGAACTCAACAAGAGGGTGCCCCGTTAGATGTGAGAAACTTGATTTTTTACCGTATGATTTTGGGCCACCCTAATGTATACATGTGTGTGTGTGTGTGAGTGTTAAGGTACGATACTATGTGTGTGTTTGTCTTCGTGTGTGCACGTAATCGTGTGCATGTGTGTCACGCAATCACTCAACGACGTGTAAATCTGCTCATGAGTAAAAACCCTCATTGTCACCGCGCTGTACTCACCGTCTGCTGCAGCCAGATAAATGACCAATAGAAGTAACAGCTCTTTAGACTCTGTGGTCATCTTGTACTGACCATCTTGTTCCTTAGCACACTGTTGCTGACCCCAGAACTCCTCTATTCACTGGGGAAGAAAGAAAAAAACAAATAATGAAAACAAAAATAAGACCAAGGCTGACTTGCTAACATATTCAGTCGCCTACACTCAAGAACATGACAAGTATTCGATATCATTCATTAGATTAAAATGCCCCAAGAACACCATACCAAGGGATAACACGATACCAAGGGAGTCGTCTTAATGATTATTGTCAATCAGTTAATTCGATGCTTTTGGTACGTCTTAAAATGCACACTAAATTGAAATGCTAGCCTGCATTCCAAGAAAAGTGCACAAATGTTCAAAAAACATATGATCCGTGATGGGGAATTGGATTAGGTGCGTTGGTTTTTACACAAGCCGTTTGACGTCAACAAGTTTAGCTTCTCCCCCCCCCCCCCCAATGAAATTTGCATACACGAGAACATCGTTGGGTCGGAGTGGCTTGGTACGATCCAGTTGTTTTACCAAAAAAAATGGAAATAATTTATAGAACGATATACACACGTATGAGCTCTCAAATATTTAATCTCTCTTTTGTTTTGTTTCTTTGTGTGAGTGATGTCCCTGTAAGGATAAGATTGAATCTCTAAGATCCTATATACTATATACGACTAAAGAAACGGTTTTTATGGTGACATTCTTTCATCCCCCACCTTAACCGATAGTACGATGATGGCCATGTAGTCACCACGGGAGAAATGACCTGAAATATCCATTTGTCGGAGATCGAACCAGGGACCTTCAGTTCGACAATCGAACGCTTTACCGCACGACCATCCGTATTTAAAAAAAAAAAAATCGCCCATCTAAATGGGACAATTTTTGTACGTTTTGTTTCTGTAGGCTATATCATAACTCAAGTCCACCGGAATCACTCTAACGCATGCGCAAACTAAGGCATCGCTTAATGCCCCCCCCCCCCCAACTGCCAAGAGGGAGCCGTTTTCCCAGTACATACTGCTGTTTATCGGTTTGTGATTTGTGCAGCGCTGAGTTTGTAAGTGTGCCCCCCCCCCCAAGTTCACCCCCGCGATGCCACTTAGTGCGTGGGTTCAAGAAGCCGTTAAGAAGTTGGTCCACATGGTAACGGGTGAATATTACAGACACATTATAACTGGTGATTCAAAAAGGAAGCCCCCCCCCCCTTACAAGATCATGCACACAACACAAAAAAAAACAACAACAACATTATCACAGCTTTAGATGCCTTTACAGGGCCTCAAAACGTCTCACGGCCTCTGCCTAGGGCGACTTTAAGGCCCGAAGAACAGATATGTTTAACACAAACATGTGAAACTGAAACACAAGGTGATTATTTAACTTAGTGATATCATTTTCTTTTGGTAAACATTTTTCTTTTGAGTGATACTTTATATCAGAAAAGCAATGGTAAAACAGTAAAACTATACCAATGCACACACACACACACACAGGCACACACAGGCACACACAGACACACACACACACACTCAAACTTGTGCAAATATATACACTTACATAGCACCCCCCCCCCTTCCCCCTTTTAAATTGGCAGAGTTTTGAGAAATAAATAAAATAAGATGTGGTGTTCAGCACTGGGGGAAAGGGAAGACAAACTATATCGCCCAGCAGATTAACGCGGCTGTACTTTGTTGGGATTATCTCACGATAATCTGTTGCTTATCATAATCTTGTTTTGCTGCCAGTAGCGCAAACATGCTATCATAGCTTGAACTTTAACTTAGTCCAATGAAATTTCCAAAGGTACTTATATGTGGTTGAAGTGGCGTAGCGAGATAAACTTGCGCCCCGGGGCATAATACCTTTTTAATACCTTTTAAGCGACCCCCCCACCATTCGAAAACCATATAATATATATGTAAAATATACCATTTGGCGCCCCTTTGTGAGTAGCGCCCGGGGCATGATGACCCCCCATTGACACTCCCCCCACTACGCCACTGTGTGGTTGTAAAGTTGGACTATTATATTAAAAACAACTATCGTTACAGCTACATTTGACCACATTCGACCACTATTATGCCAGTGGCTCTCTTTCCCTGCCTACAGTGCCGAACCTAAATATTTGGGGGGGGGGCCCGGGACCTTGGGCTCTTTGGTAACCCCTGCATTTTGATATTCGACACCATGACATGAGATAATGTACTTAATATTTATTGTAAGAAAAATAATTTGGGGGGGGGGACTTTCGAATTTGGACCACCCTCCCATCACCCTAGGTATGCCTTTTGCCTGCGTAGCAAGTCTTTATATTTCTGGGGGAAGGGGGATGGAGGACCGGGGGGGGGGGGTAGGGGGTGCTGGTCTTGAGCAACCTTATCAAGAACGAGGAATCTTTTCACAGCTCCTTTCCAATCAAATAATTAAAAAAAACAATACTGAAATAACAAACAACACATTTAAAACAAAACAAACAAATCAAAACAAACTAAAAATAAAATTTCAAAATAACGAGACAAATAATATTCCACAATAATATTAACCAAAAAAAAAAGCCCACACAAATCTATTATTTCAACTTAAATAAAAAGAAAAATGATCCATGAAGAAGATCTGAAACAAATATCATCACATACTCTCTAAACACAAAAGAATATTGCACTATTAAAGAGGAAGGACAAATATGCGATTGTTCCGAACTGGATATTAAAATCTTGTATATAGTAGAAATGACAACTCAGTGTATTCATTAAAAAAAATAATATTTGTTTTCTCTAAACATCTTGCTAGCTTTTTGCTTTATTAAGAAAATCACATTAATTGAATGGCTTTTAGCATATTGCTTATCAGGTTTGTTAATCTTAAAGCAATTTACCATGTCTTTCCAAGTACTCCCCCCCCCCCACCACAATCCCTCTCTATCCCAAAATAGGCTTTCAGCGCTATATTTCATGTATGAGTTATTCCCCCTTCTGGCAAGCTATTGCCGAAAGAAATAAATCTAACAAAAAAAAAAAAATCTTGCGATAAAAATCTGGCACATTTATTTATCTATCGACCGTTGACTCACGTTTGGCAGTTTATAAACGTTTATTACACCGGATTTTTTTTTTCTCGGAGGGGTGAAATATATTTTGATATTTCCAATATTCTGATTCAATATCTATCTATTTTTTATGTTCATGCCCCCCGAGTGAAACAAAATTGTCTTTCAATTTATCACAATAGGATGCCAGTACACACACATATATATATCGTGGTTCTCCATGTATATATATATATATATATATATATATATATACACACACACACACACACACATATATATATATATATATATATATATATATATATATATATATATATTACTACAAGATAAAACAAATATAATCAAAGAAAAGGCTCGGCAAATGAAAGTTGTTTTTCTCTATATCGTGAAAATCGCATTTTCGAGAAGTCGAATGCGCTATTCTTTCCATTTTGTCCGTCTGTCCGTCCATCTGTCACCATCCTAGATCTCAGCAACCATAAGTCCTATACTTTTTTGTATAATTTTACGTTTGTTTTTGTTGAAAGATTTAATTTGAAACTTTCTATAACAAAAAAATCTGAAAGCTGTTTTAAATCATCCCATGATAAAGTATTATCCTCTGATTCTTACACTGAGCTGTTTAAGAACTAAACAGTGAAAAAAAGGGGGGGGGGTTCTTGCGGTGTAGAGCGCTTGACTGTCGACCGTAGTGTCCTGGGTTCAAATATCAGTGCAGAATAATAAAAGTAAGCGCTTTCAAATACCTAAAATGTCTTAACACACATATCAATGATTATACAAGTCTAATAATGTCTTAACACATATATCAAAGTTTCTACAAATCTAATAATGTCTTAACACCATATGTCAAAGTTTCTACAAGTCTAATAATGTCTTAACACCATATGTCAAAGTTTCTACAAGTCTAATAATGTCTTAACACCATATGTCAAAGTTTCTACAAGTCTAATAATGTCTTAACACCATATGTCAAAGTTTCTACAAGTCTAATAATGTCTTAACACCATATGTCAAAGTTTCTACAAGTCTAATAATGTCTTAACACCATATGTCAAAGTTTCTACAAGTCTAATAATGTCTTAACACCATATGTCAAAGTTTCTACAAGTCTAATAATGTCTTAACACCATATGTCAAAGTTTCTACAAGTCTAATAATGTCTTAACACCATATGTCAAAGTTTCTACAAGTCTAATAATGTCTTAACACCATATGTCAAAGTTTCTACAAGTCTAATAATGTCTTAACACCATATGTCAAAGTTTCTACAAGTCTAATAATGTCTTAACACCATATGTCAAAGTTTCTACAAGTCTAATAATGTCTTAACACCATATGTCAAAGTTTCTACAAGTCTAATAATGTCTTAACACCATATGTCAAAGTTTCTACAAGTCTAATAATGTCTTAACACCATATGTCAAAGTTTCTACAAGTCTAATAATGTCTTAACACCATATGTCAAAGTTTCTACAAGTCTAATAATGTCTTAACACCATATGTCAAAGTTTCTACAAGTCTAATAATGTCTTAACACCATATGTCAAAGTTTCTACAAGTCTAATAATGTCTTAACACCATATGTCAAAGTTTCTACAAGTCTAATAATGTCTTAACACCATATGTCAGAGTTTCTACAAGACTAATAATGTCTTAACACCATATGTCAAAGTTTCTACAAGTCTAATAATGTCTTAACACCATATGTCAGAGTTTCTACAAGACTAATAATGTCTTAACACCATATGTCAAAGTTTCTACAAGTCTAATTGTTAACGTAGAAATCCACGAACTTTGCTGTGAAAACAAAATATGATCGTTGAAGGTTATCTGGTGTAACGTCTTCTACAATAGTCTGTCCCTGAATGAATCCATTATGGTTTAAGTGGGGTGGTGGGTACTGGGCGGGGGGGGGGGAAGAGAGAGAAGATAGTCAGTTTAGAATAGATTTCCGCTGAGTTTATAATAAAGGTGAGTGGTGCCAACAGACTGACGATAACCAGATACTCTAAAATGTAAATTTAGAAAAATAAAAAAAAAATAAAAAATTGGGGGCGAAGGTCACATGAATATTGATTATTAGTTGTTTTTTTTTTCTACGGGCTAGTACTCAACTTTTAAAGTGGCATACGTTTCAAGGACTCACGTCTGTGTGTTTATTTGTGTGTAAGTGTGTGTGATTGTGTGTGAGTGGATATGAGGAAGAAGATGATGAGAGGCAATGATGGTACTTTAGCTCAGCGTGAGTACACGTCATGTATTGGTACAGTGAGTGACTACAACCAGTGCACGTCATGTACCGACACAGTGAGTGACGTCAACCAGTGCACGTCATGTACCGACACAGTGAGTGACGTCAACCAGTGCACGTCATGTACCGACACAGTGAGTGACGTCAACCAGTGCACGTCATGTATCGACACAGTGAGTGACGTCAACCAGTGCACGTCATGTATCGACACAGTGAGTGACGTCAACCAGTGCACGTCATGTACCGTCACAGTGAGTGAAGATTTCCATCGTGTGACCTTTGTTCATTTATTTTGTCACGTCACAGATAATTTGATTTCTCCCTTTTTTTTTTTTAAGTACAGTAGGTTTTTTTTTTTCAAAATGACTCTGAATTATTTATCTTACTTCTAAATATTTAATCTCTGCTAATGAAAAAAAAAAACAAAACAGACAAAACAAACAAAACAGACAAAACAGACAAAACAGACAAAACAAACTAAAAAAACCTTTCGTCTTTTTTAAAATGTAGAAATGTTGCAATGCAATGGCATATCTGAAAAACCATCGGTAACAACACGATATAACATTTTAATTGTTAGTCCGGAAGTAAAATAAAATGCAAAATGGTGCAGGGTTTAGTTAGAGGAAGAGTAACATCTCGACATGCTGATCAAATTTTTTTTTCTAAGATAACCTGCCAACTTAATTTTCTTTCTTTTTTTATTATTCGCACAGCAACACACACTTGAAATGCAATTTTACAGAACTTCATTAATAAATCAACAGACTTTCAAATATAAACGATCAAATATGAGAATCAAGTTTACAAAAACATTCCAAAAAAAAAAGTCTGAAGATTTTCAGGTTTAGAAAATGTAATTTCTTAACATGCAACAAAACTTTTCAATGTTTTTTTTTTATAAAACAAAAGCACATTGCCAGTTTTTTCTCTCTCATGGCAAAACTTGTCATTTGACAACACTTGATTAAAAATCAACAGACACTAAAATATAAAATATGACAAAAAAGTTGATTATTTATTGATTCTTCTGTGCTGTGCATCAAAGGTATATTGTTGCCTTGTAGAAACATGACTTTGGGAAGTTAACATTAAAGAAATGTCATTAATTCTATAAGTTTATCTCCTAAGATCTGGAAAACAATGAGAAAGGCCTTATTGCTTAGATGATTTAACAGACGGTGGATGTACATATTTCACCCGGTAGATGAACATATTAAAATAACTTTAGGGCAAGACGAAGATGCAACATGTATTTCAGAGGATCACAACAGGTTAAAGGTCAAATGGTACAGAATAAAAAAAAAGTTATTAATAAATTCGTACCCTGCAGACACGTGACTATTACAACATTTTGTCTAGGGCCCCCCGAAATGTACATTTCCGAAGGCACTATGTCTAAGCACCCCCAAAGTAACTTTGCAAGGATCCCACAAACGTAACTTTTCCCAGACCCCTATTGTAACTTTATATCAAGGGCTCCCAATCTTCCTTTGTAAAAGGTCCCAAAAACATAAAAATGTCTCTTTCTATTAGGATGAGAGTTATGATCCTATAACCTTTGTGGGGCAATTGTTCTAGTGTTTTCTTTGTTTTTTTAGAGGCCCGCATTAGAGGGCATTGGTTATTGAAGTTGCCTGGGAGATTTGAACGCAATACCTGCAACACGTTGATTGGGAGCGGAACCAAAGAGCCGTCGAGTTGCCCGTTGAAATGAGACTATTGTTATAACAGTCCATGCATGAATGAGATGTGTCAGCTTTTGTAGGGCCCTTCCCCCCACCACTCCCACCCCATTTCCTCCCTACGGAGGCAGCAAGTAAATCATCGGTAAGTGGTTCGGCTATCTAGGATTCGAACATGAAACCCACAGCAAACAGATCATCTAGCTCACAATCCTAAATGCTAACATGTCAGCCAAATTGTTGACCCGTGACAGAATAAAATAATTCGATTCACTGTTGTTGTCAAACTAAAAATGTGAAACATAAAATTGAATTACAGCCCCCCCCCCCGTATCGTCCCTTGGGATATTCAGGATCTGTCCAAAAAAAAAAACAAAAAAAAAAAATAAACAAAAAAAAAAAGAAAGATTTAACGCGATTTCGTTCGTGTTTTTCAATGTATACTCTATTTTGTGATTTTATTTCGATTCAATCGACCAGGCTGAATTTTTGGTTACTGGCGGGGTGGGTACGGGGAGGGGGGAGGGGGAAGGGGGGAGGGCGGTTCTCCTC
>JAGDYQ010000442.1:0-142585 GCA_021962125.1 Bulinus truncatus | reverse complement strand
GGGCAGTAGCACAGGGTGCCACCATATAGAACAGTAGCATAGGATGCCACCATGCAGGGCAGTAGCACAGAGTGCCACCATATAGAACAGTAGCACAGGATGCCACCATGCAGGGCAGTAGCACAGGGTGCCACCATACAGAGAAGTAGCACAGGGTGCCACCATACAGAGAAGTAGCACAGGATGCCACCATGCAGGGCAGTAGCACAGGGTGCCACCATACAGAGAAGTAGCACAGGATGCCACCATGCAGGGCAGTAGCACAGGGTGCCACCACATAGAACAGTAGCACAGGATGCCACTATATAGATCAGTAGCACAGGATGTCACTATATAGAACAGTAGCACAGGATGCCACCATGCAGGGCAGTAGCACAGGGTGCCACCATACAGAGAAGTAGCACAGGATGCCACCATGCAGGGCAGTAGCACAGGGTGCCACCATACAGAGAAGTAGCACAGGATGCCACCATGCAGGGCAGTAGCACAGGGTGCCACCATACAGAGAAGTAGCACAGGATGCCACCATGCAGGGCAGTAGCACAGGGTGCCACCACATAGAACAGTAGCACAGGATGCCACCATGCAGGGCAGTAGCACAGGGTGCACCATATAGAACAGTAGCACAGGATGCCACCATGCAGGGCAGTAGCACAGGGTGCCACCATACAGAGAAGTAGCACAGGATGCCACCATGCAGGGCAGTAGCACAGGGTGCCACCATACAGAGAAGTAGCACAGGATGCCACCATGCAGGGCAGTAGCACAGGGTGCCACCATACAGAGAAGTAGCACAGGATGCCACCATGCAGGACAGTAGCACAGGGTGCCACCACATAGAACAGTAGCACAGGATGCCACCATGCAGGGCAGTAGCACAGGGTGCCACCATATAGAACAGTAGCACAGGATGTCACCATGCAGGGCAGTAACACAAGGTGCCACCGCGCAGAGCGTCTGAAGCTTAAGCAAATGAATACAGTTTAAAGCTGCTCGGATCAACCTGGATTTTTTTTTTAGCAAACGTTAAAAAAAGGGGACGCATGTAGTCACGTGGTTTTTATGAAATTGGAGACGTAGTTTACAAACTCGGTTTACTGAAGGTAATATACGTCTTTCTGAAATACACTCAGTAATACTATCGCTAAAGTATTTTAAAGTAAATTCTCTAAGATCTTGTGCAGGAAAATTCAAAATATGTACCATTGCTTATGGTGGAAGTCTTAGGGGGGTGACACCCTGAATTTTCCGCACAGGGTGACACCAACCTAAGTGACGCCACGGATTACGTATGTATATGTCTGTTACGTATATTCCAACAAGCATTACATTGTTAACGGTCAGGGCCATCAAAAGGAAGGGCAATCTATGCATTTATCGGGGGTTACGGCTAAAATTACTTTGCAGATGGGTAGTCAGAAGGGGGGCCCCGGTCGTCAAAGATTTTTACGGGGTTGAGATTTTTTAATCTGTGTCTTGACAGCGTGGGTTTTTGTGTGTATGTGTGTGTGTGTGCGCGCGTGTGTGTGCTAAGGCCCCCTCCCCCCCCCCCGCACCTTTTGCTTAAACTGTACCTAAATAAGTAAACTTCCCAGTAGAGGTAAGTTGACTTAACCATCGTCGTTAGCGAGATCAGATGGCGGGGGGGGGGGGGTGTTCAAAGGTCAACTTACTTGCATCAGGCGGCTGTTCCTGTTTCCCACATTTGTACGGTGCGTCTGCATGACCGCATTCGTTGGCCTGGAACTGGTACGCCTTGAAAGAATTGCCGCATGCACTGGAGGCGCTGTTGTCACAGACGTAGCACTTGATGGTAGACACTACGGGGGAGACAAAACAAATATATAGATGCAATAGTCGTATCGGTGAGATGAAACAGCGGGGGGAGAGTTGAGTGACCAATTTAGATACTACATTAGATAATATCAGAGTAAACCCAAAGTAAAAATGACTTTGCTGTTATCTGAGAGCCGTTCTGATGAACATACCGGAAGTACGACTTGGGCTCCCAAATGAATCCTATAAAAACAGATGCTAAGGGAGCCCCAATAGTTCCTCCTGCTTATAAGCCCACATAGGTTACTTCAAGTATTAATAATTATACATATTAAATCAGTGAGACAGTGTCACATTATTTATTCAGTATCTTCATTAATATTGACGGTTAATTAAACCTAGAGTAGAGGGTCTTTGAGTCTTCGCATATTTATAAACCAGCATTCACGCAAAGGAAATGACAACTGTTTCCCAACAAATATGATTAGACCAAAATAATCTAACATTACTTTAAAAGTTGGTGTCGTTGATAAGAGATCAATACAAGCTACAAGTCCAAGTATATAACTCTGGAGCTATAATATATCGGCTCTACAATATAAACAAAGCATTGAAACAACTTCGCTAATAAAATACAAACTATTATCATCTATATTTGTTTGCCGTCCAAAAAGTTTATTTGTGATTGAAATAAATACATTTTGCTTGAAAGAAACGTGAATGTGGTTAAATGAAATCTGTATCGACTAAAATTATTATGTTAGCTTCTGAAACAAAATCATTTTTTTCTAGTTCAAAAAAGAACACCTCATAGCTTTTATACATTTGTTAAGAAAAAACAAGCAATTAAGCCTGTTCCATTCTGGACACAGGACGTGTTAGCGCATTTTCATGTTATGTATCAGTACGTATGCTATCTTTCAGTAAATATTTGTAAATTTTGGAAATGTTTATAAATTCAATTGTGTAATGCATATATCTGTTAAAAAAAATTTATAAAGACGTTTCTTTATATTTGAAAAAAAAAATATTTTCTCTTAAATCTAACTACAAGTGGTTTGTGGTTACTGAAATAGGACTCATAATTGAGAACATTCGAAATTATAGTCATTTAATCGTCCGAAAACTCCGTCAATTGTTGCATAGCTCTGATACTTTCAATTAAACTCAGAACACAGGCTTACTATTTCATTTGATGAGTTTCTTAATAAATCTTGGTGAAACTACGTGCTGCAGTATTTCGCACCAAATGAACGGGCTATTGAACGTACAAGGTGTATATATAATATATAAGCCCCTTATGAGCCCTGAAGCCCGGCCCTCAGAGGTCCTATCGCGAAATGAACTTTTGATGTACACATGGCAGGCCAAGACCTACAAAATGATATATACATCATGGGTCTAAGACTTATAGTTGCTGAGATATAGCGCTCCTTTATTAATATAGCTTATATAGTAAAAAACGGTACTAAGGCCCCTTTTACGGCCCTGAGAGGTCAGATCGCAAAATGGAAAAAAGTCATTTCTTGGCAGGCCAAGACCTACAAAATGATATATGCATCATGGGTCTAGGACTTATGGTTGATGAGATCAAGGGTGATGACGGACAGACGGACAGACAGACAAAACGGGGATAATAGAGCATTTTTTTTCGAAGATGCTCTAAAAATCATTGTACAAAAAACAACAACAACAGCAATATTTTGATTTTTGAGGGGAACAAAAAACATGTACAGCTAAATAAAAGTGTGATTTATCAAAAAAGCTGCAACAGTCTATCAAAAACATTTCTCACAAATAAAAGCATAGTTAGTTCCCAAAAAAGATGTGATATTTCAATTTAAAAAAAAAAAAAATTAATAAATTTTTTTTTGTTTTTTAATTTTGAAGGATTTTTTGCTAAAACCTCCAGCCATTTAAAACAATCTGTATGTGTAAGCCTAAACTAAGCATAAAGGAATTGTGTTTTCGTGCTGCAGACGTCAAATGAATACATGTTTAATATGTTCTCATTGCGTACAATGAATATTTTCTTCAATGCAATAAAATACAGCCTATAAATGTTGTATTTAAAAAGATGTTTTCCCTCTTTTTTTTATCCATTCTGTCATAACTATCTTCTGCGCTCAATCTCGTTTGATGTCTTCTGCAATACGAGTATTTTTTTCTCTTGCCGTAGGGCATCATTTCCCCGCGCTTTTCTTCTTCCTTGAATGCTAGAGGTGCTAGTAAATGGCCAATCAATATCATCTGCAGTGTATTATGTGACATGTCTTTATACCTCTGTCATATCCAGATGTCACCACCAGGCAAAAACGTGTCACGAAGATCCTTGAGGGGGAAGCTCTAGGAGTCTTTTTTGTTATATCGTCTGATATATTGAGCCATTCATTTGTGGACTTTTGATTGGTGCACTGGCTACGTTCATTTGAAAAACTTTTCAAATAATTTCGAAGAGATGTTTTAAGAATATTATTATTTGATTCGTAGTAAATCTACACGCAAAGAAGACGGGTGGTCGTGCGGTGTAGAGCACTCGACTGTCGACTGGATAGTCCTGGGTTGAAACCTTGGGATTTTTTCAGGTCCTGGCGTAAGTCCCCAAGCTCACCCAGCTTTAAAATGGGTACCTGACTTTAAGTTGGGGGAGTAAAGGCGGTTGGGCGTTGTGCTAACCACACAATCCCTTTATATGCTGGGGTTATTGAAACAGATGAATTCTACACTTCATCTGCCCCGATGAGCCGTAGGGGCTAAAGGGAGCTTTACTTAAATTCTATTTTAACTATTTCAAAGAAGTGTTGTTTGAAATGCAGCTGAAATTTCAGCCACTATAAAAATGTGTATGTTTGAAAAGATACAAATCTAAAATAATATTAACAAGAAGAAGTAGTTAGGTAGTATTTTAATATGCCCCACTTTATATAAACATGCATCGCAAATACGAAATTAAAATATTTTCGGTCGGAGCCAAAAAAATCCAGAGCCAAAAACCCAGAATCCTACCCCCAACCCCCAAGCCCTAAACCAGATCCAGTTTCAGTTGCATCAAGACGGATAAATTACCACAGAGGTAAAAAATGACGCTGCCCTCCCCTCCCAAATCAAGGGGGCCATGATAAGTGGTTAAGTAGCTCCCCCCCCCTCACAATGCAGCGACACTGGCCTATGGATATCTGCATCGGCTTAAACACAAAAACTTAGTAGGAAATAAAAAGTTTGATGCGTTATGCAATTTCACATTCAAGCTTTACTTTAATAATGTATCACTGTTTATACGGTGCTTAGTTACTTCCTAGCTGGTCGATCAAGACAGGAAAAGAAAAAAAAAACTAACCATTAATATTTTTTTCTTTTTATAAAATGTTCACAAATAGAAACAGAAAACGCATTAATCTGAAACAGGGCACAGCATGGGGTTCCAGAGATCTCATACTGTTTCTCTGCAAAACAAAAAAAAGCAAAACACACCCAAAAAACAAAAAAACAAACAACAACAACATAAGAACTCTTGTAAAGCCTAATCAGCAAAAGCCTACATTCACCCCGTGACTATTGTAAAGCCTAATCAGCCAAAACCCACATTCACCCCGTGACTGTTCTAGTCTTATTTAAAACCGGCCAGTCGATCACAGGATTCGAATCTAACAGTATGTCATCCTCTCCCCTTTCTTCTGTTACCGGCAACAAACAACCACAAAGACTCAGTCTTGATGTTCTTTTAACACAATGGCTCCAAGAAGACATCCAGCTGCCATGAATTCTCAACTAAAAAAAAAAGAAGTTCCTTTAATTCCAGAATCAATCCGCTAATTTTCTGAAGACAAAGGTGGTTGTCCAGAAAGCGACTCACTAACAAAAAAAAAATGAGTCCGCGCTTCTTTTGTTTTTTTTTTTAAATTTTATTTTGATGTCTTCACAGAACGAAATTGAATTCTACTTTCTTTGAATAATGTTTTCTTCCTGATGCCGCTGATGAGAAATAATGAAATAAAAATAAAAACCTGGAACTTTTTTCTCTATGCAGAAATTGTCGACCAAGTATGTTAGTAAATAAAATAAAATTTCCGATTGCAAAGTACTTTTGATTTTTATGTCCTCAAAATAGCCCAAAAAACTTGAGTTCAAAAAGTTAATAGGGCTCAGCAGTGCTTTTTTTGTAAAAAAAAATAGGTGCCGGTACTCAGAGAGGGATTGCCTAACTTTTAACAACCAGTTCGCACCTCGATGCAAGCTAAATCACAACTGCAAAGATACTATTTTAAAATAATTCAATTTTGACAAATTAATAGTATAATATATTAATAATAAGCGTTAAAATACAACAAAAGTAATACTTTTTTTACCCACATTGAAAAAAGTTGCCGGTACGCCGTACCGGTGCGCACCGACACAAAAAAGCACTGGCCCGGCTCAGAGTCAAAGCTTTTCCAGGTAAACTTGAAAAAAAAATGTAGACAAAGTGTGATTACCTAAACAGGGAAGTGAGAGATAAAATGAGCAAACATTTATACATAGATCAGTGAAATTGGTCTTTGCTTTTTGGATCAAGTGTTTATAAACAAATCATTTTTTTTGTTATATTCATGCTGTATTGATTCTTTGCTGTCCCACATTTAACAGGAATGATGACTTGGTTAGAGTAAACGGAAATGTTAAAGATTTAAATAATAAAGCAAAAGTTAGAAATATTACTTTAATTCTTATCTTAGCATATTTTAAAAAAAAATATTTCTAAAAAGTAAAACATCGGAACATCCTACTAATAAAGTACTAATCTTATCGTTCGTACGTGCAGTATGGGAAAGTCCTCGCTATAAATAATATATGACGTCATTTCCCAATGGTACAATTCTTTTTAGCAGAATGGGAACGCCGTCGCTATAAATAAAATCCTCTACGACGTCATTTCCCGATGGTACAATTTTTTAAAATTTTCCTACTAATAAATTGAGCTTGCGCGTGGGTGCTGTATCGTGCCACACCAACTTACATTTGTGCTGCAAAATGGCAAAATAAAGTAGTTATTTTTTACTTTTCAGTTCATTTTATAAAAGCTTTTTTTAATGCTTCGTTTAGATTTTAACATTGAGAGAATCAAGGGTAAAACGTAACGGGTGACATAAATTAGCACCCGTATCTTTACCTAATGGTGTTTAGTTTGGTTGGGTTGCTTTGGTTGATTTGGTGGGTTTGGTTTGTTTGGTTGGTTTGGTTGGTTGGTTTGGTTGGTTGATCGATTGGTTATGTTGGTTGGTTAGGTTAGATGGTTTGGCAGTTTGGTTGGTTTGGTTGGTTAGCGTTGACGAGTAAAACGTAATTTGTGACGGTTTGGCTTGGTTGGTTTGGTATTTTGGATTGGTTAGCTGGTTTGGTTAGTTGGTTTGGTTGGTTGTTTAGTTTGGTTGGTTTCATGGGCGTCGCTTGGAATTTTTCAAGGGGGGTGGCAAAAATTTTCCAGGGGGGGGGGGCAAATAACAACTTTATGACATTTTTTTTTAAATGTAAGGGGGGGGGGAGCAAATGCCCCCTCTTATATGACATGGTTGGTTTGATTAGTTGGTTTATTTGGTTGGTTGTTTGGTTTGGTTTGGTTGGTGAGCGTTGACGGGTAAAACTTAATTTGTGACTTATAAAATTTAGGTCATTTCTGCACATTAGAAAGGTGGCATAAATCAGCACATAATCAACCTAATTAATCGTATTTAAAAATTCAGTAGTTAAATTGATTAGGAAGGGGTTTCATATAAAACATAGATTTCCCGGGCAACGCCGGGCTTAATATTTAGTTTTTCTATATTACACATTGTTATGAACTCAATATTACACCTTGTTATGAAGTCTGTATTACACAATGCTATAAAGCCTAAATGTCAAACTATTTTATATTTTGTCGTGGTGCCCTTTCGATTAAGAAGGGGTGGGATCACCTGTTAGGAACATATTTAATTCGCCCATTTTATTCGAACAACCACTTAATTACCCCCCCCCCCCATTTTCTATTGTTTGCGTTTATTGTCGGTAAAGTAGCTTAGTCAACCAAGCATGAACATGATGGTGGGAAGGAGGGGGGGGGAGTTGGGGCGTGGTGGCAAGTTTCTTCTGTCTTTGCGTATTTGTGTGTATAGTTATAGAAATCTTCTTGAATCCGTCCTCTCTTAATGTAAAGACCCCCCCCCCCCACCCCAAATGGTTATAAAATAGTGCCAGAATTACATATATATGTTATCATAACAGACAACCTTATTGATCGACAAGGGTGGCCCCAGGGCCGGCTCTGGGCATAGGCGACATAGGCAGCTGCCTAGGGCGCCAAATTGCTATGGGCGCCAAATTTTAGAAAAAAAAAAACTTTCAAAAATAACAATAAATAACTGCCTAGATGACTGCCTAGGGCGCCAAATTGCCTTGGGACGGCTCAGGGTGTCCCATACCCTGCCATGGGTGTAGGGCAATGATGATGATAATGATGATAATAACAGACCACAATACTCGAATAAATACATTCCCACTCTGGTATTGCCGTGTTTTGACTTTTTGTTTATCATGACGACCATTGATCGTCCTTATGTCTATTTCTTGAGAGAACTTCCAAAAAAAAATGTGCCCGGGATGAACTAAAGCCATAGAAAAAAATGTTCCATGAATGTGAAATTAGATTTCACGTCGAGTTTATAGATTTAGAATACCCGTGAAGACATATTGAAAAGTGTTTGTGTGTGTATGTATGTGTGTGTGCGAGTGTGTGCGTGAGTGAGTAGGTGTGTTTGAAACGAAATGTCGGTGAGGGTCAAGTAGTGACATGATGACCAGTTAAAGATAAAGAGATGACCACCTGCTAGGAGACCTAGGGTGGGACAAGTCGTTCCGGGTTGGGATGTTGGTTTTGTGGAAATGAGGTCATAGGGAGAACAGAGAGGTCACGGGGAAAAGAGAAAGTGAAAAATTAAACATTATTTTAATAAGGTAAGGAGAGGAGATGAATATAGATAAATTAATAGATGAAGAGAGAGAGAGAGAGAGAGAGAGAGAGAGAGAGAGAGAGAGAGAGAGAGAGAGAGACATAAAGTTAGAATGACATAGTAATAGAAAGAGATAGATAGAAAGAAATCGATAAATAGAAAGATAGAAAGGTTGGAAGAGGGATAAATAAAAATGTATATGCATATAGAGAAAAGTAATGAAACAATATAAAGGACATAACAAATTTAAATTGAGTAACGCTGAATGCAGTATTGAGACTATTGGATGGCACGAAGCCTTCAATCCACTTAAGGATAAAGGAAATTGTTTTTGAAATAAACTTTTGAGGAAGACCACCAACAAACAATCGCATTGATAAACTAACACATTAAGTACATCTTCAACTGCTTTGTCCTCTTCCCCTTCATCCATAAATAGTTGTTTTCCCTTCCTCATCATCCATAAAAATTTGTCTTCCCTTCCCCATCATCCATAAACAATTGCCTTCCCTTCCCCATCATCCATAAACAATTGTTTTCCCTTACCCATTATCCATAAACAATTCCATTCCCTCTCCCCTTTAATACGTGGCCCATTTTCAGACATAGGAAGGTGACTAAAACAATGGCAAACTTCAAGGAGGTCAGTAATTTACTGCAAATTTCAGTTTTATTTTTTGCATGTTTTCTAAATAAAAACAAGCAATTAAGCCTGTTCCATTCTGGACACAGGACGTGTTAGCGCATTTTCATGTTATGTATCAGTACGTTTGTTAGCTTTCAGTAGATATTTATACATTTTGGAAATGTTTATAAATTCAATTGTGTAATGCATATATCTGTAAAAAAAATATTATAAAGACGTTTCTTTATATTTGAAAAAAAATTATTATCTCTTAAATCTAACTACAAGTGGTTTGTGGTTACTGAAATAGGACTCATAATTTGAAAACATTCGAAATTGTAGTCATTTAATCGTCCGAAAACTCCGTCAATTGTTGCATAACTCTGATACTTTCAATTAAACTCAGAACACAAGCTTACTATTTCATTTGATGAGTTTCTTAATAAATCTTGGTGAAACTACGTGCTGCAGTATTTCGCACCAAATGAATGAGTTATTGAACGTACAAGGTGTAGAATGGGGCCATATATATAATATATAAGCCCCTTAGGAGCCCTGAAGCCCGGCCCTCAGAGGTCCTATCGCGAAATGAACTTTTGATGTACACATGGCAGGCCAAGACCTACAAAATGATATATACATCACGGGTCTAGGACTTATGGTTGCTGAGATATAGGGCGCTCCATTATTAATATAGCTTATATAGTAAAAAAACGGTAATTTATAAGGCCCCTTTTACGGCCCTGAGAGGTCAGATCGCGAAATGGACAAAAGTCATTTCTTGGCAGGCCAAGACCTACAAAATGGTATATGCATCATGGGTCTAGGACTTATGGTTGTTGAGATCTAGGGTGATGACAGACAGACAGACAAAAAATGCTCTAAAAATTACGACAAAATGACCCAAAAAAAAAAAACAGTCAATGGCAAGAATGTAATTCATCAAAAGAAAGGTTAATGTTAAAGAAATAAATTTAGGCCACCGAAATGTCAATGTCAAAGAACTCGCTATGAAGTTTTCTGGTTATAAAAGAAAAACTTATGTCTGCATAACCTTTACCCGTAAACCTTGGGGTACTCGTACCGCCGGCTTGAGAGCCGCGGACCTGAAATATTATGTTTGCTTCACATAGACCACTGTATGAAAGAAAAGTTTCAATTGATTGACTGGGGGGGTCGTCTATGGTATTGATTGACTGGGGGGGTCCATGGTATTGATTGACTGGGGGGGTCGTCTATGGTATTGATTGACTGGGGTCGTCCATGGTATTGATTGACTGGGGGGGTCGTCTATGGTATTGATTGACTGGGGTCGTCCATGGTATTGATTGACTGGGGGGGTCGTCAATGGTATTGATTGACTGGGGTCGTCTATGGTATTGATTGACTGGGGTCGTCTATGGTATTGATTGACTGGGGTCGTCCATGGTATTGATTGACTGGGGGGGTCGTCTATGGTATTGATTGACTGGGGTCGTCCATGGTATTGATTGACTGGGGGGTCGTCTATGGTATTGATTGACTGGGGTCGTCTATGGTATTGATTGACTGGGGGGTCGTCTATGGTATTGATTGACTGGGGTCGTCCATGGTATTGATTGACTGGGGGGGTCGTCAATGGTATTGATTGACTGGGGTCGTCTATGGTATTGATTGACTGGGGGGTCGTCTATGGTATTGATTGACTGGGGTCGTCTATGGTATTGATTGACTGGGGGATCGTCTATGGTATTGATTGACTGGGGTCGTCCATGGTATTGATTCAATAAAAATCGGAACTGAATTCTTTGTAGGTTACCGTTACCGCTTTATCCCACAAACCTTCAAATTCAATTCAAAGTTTAAACAGGCACGTTCTAAACCCATATCTATAAATAATTTGTCTTCATATGTATCTTTTCAAAATGAATATGTTTTTGAAGAGAGCTACAAGAGTTTAAAAAAAAAAATCAGTAAACAACACACGCACACAAACACACACACACACACACACACACACACACATATATATATATATATATATATATATATATATATATATATATAGAGAGAGAGAGAGAGAGAGAGAGAGAGAGAGAGAGAGAGAAAGAGAGAGAGAAATAGAGAAAGAGAGAAATAGAGAGAGAGAGAGAGTTAGATAGATACTGATTCAAACACACATTAACCAATAGAATGAATCTATAATTGTAAAATGAAGGCGTTGTCATGGAAATCACTCAACCAGAAAAACTTCATTACTAAGTATGCGATGATTGAGTGAATGGGGTACGCAAGGGGAAGTAACTCGTTCTCTTGTCGATGAATGGGTTTTTTGCTGTGAGCCTATTTCTTTCTTTCTTTCTTTCTTTATTTTTGTTTTTGGACTATTCCATTTCTTTTTTTTTTTTGGACTAGTACATTATTACTTTTTTTTTGTTCTTCACTTTTGGAGGTATTAAGCGAGTTACCAGGCTATTGTGCGGCTGTCTATCGGTTAAATGACTTTCTGGAGACGCCATTCCGCGCTGTGGTTCGATATTGAAAAATGAAAAAAAAAAAAAAATTACAGGACAAAAACTTTTAGAATTATAATCTTTTATTTTTTCTCTTTCGGCTTAAAGTAGTCAGTGGTTCTCATCATATCAGGCTCGACACCCCCCCACACCCATATTACTTGTAGGGAGTAGGGAGTCGCCGGTTTAATCTTTGCTAATGACATCCGAACTTTAGACAACTCAACCCAGTGGCGCATTTAGGGTGTGGGGGGGATCAATTAGGACTGGGGGTGTCTGCCCAGGGAGTCACGTACGTTACTGATACAAGGGGGCTGCCGCTAGCTAATCTTGGGTCCCAGATAATGTAACCTGAAACTGGACCCGTTTGATCACACGTAGGGTGCTTGGTTAATTCATTAGACACCTTGCAGAGTAGCCCGATCCCAAACCCTGGGGTAGCCAGATCCCAAACCCTGGGGAGAAAAAGAGAAGGGTCAGAAGTAGGGCTAGCAACACAACTCTGTATAAAAAACCAACCGCTACAGAAACCAAAGCAATAAATATATATAAATCTCCACACGTAGGCACCACCCATTGATTGGATCCAACTGGCGCCCCTATGATCACACGTATGATGCACCCACCGACTGCCACCAACTGGCGCCCCTTTAATCACACGTATGATGCACCCCCCGACTGCCACCAACTGGCGCCCCTATGATCACACATATGATGCACCCACCGACTGCCAATTAACTGGCGCCCCTATGATCACACATATGATGCACCCACCGACTGCCAATTAACTGGCGCCCCTATGATCCCACGTAGTGTGCACCCACCGACTGCCACCAACTGGCGCCCCTATGATCACACGTATGATGCACCCACCGACTGCCCATCAACTGGCGCCCCTATGATCACAAGTAGGTTACACCCACTGACTGCTATAGCTTATTGCTGTATTGCTATTTCTGTGTTTGCCATGTTTTTCTCTCTTTGAAATCTTTCAGTTTTATCTGCTAGCTTAGACAGTCTACCTTTTAGAGCCCGTGAGATCAAACTCGATGTGTTCCTCAGCATTAGGGAACTGCCATAGAGGCAATAGGCAAGCAAGCTACCCGACGGGTACACTCTGTGGTCCTCCACCAGCCAGGTGCACCCTAATAGCACATGTTCCACAGTTCCCTTAACCTCCCTACAGCGGCGGCGCATATAATCGAACCTGGGATTCAATACAATGTCGCCATCACCATCAGTATTTGGATCATGTATAACTCTATTTACACCATCAGTATTTGGATCATGTATAACTCTATTTACACTATCAGTATTTGAATCATGTAGAATTCTATTTACACAATCAGTATTTGGATCATGTATAACTCTATTTACACCATCAGTATTTGGATCATGTATAACTCTATTTACACCATCAGTATTTGAATTATGTAGAACTCTATTTACACCATCAGTATTTGGATCATGTAGAACTCTATTTACACCATCAGTATTTGGATCATGTACAACTCTATTTACACCAACAGTACTTTGATTATATACAACTCTATTTACACCAACATTACTTTGATTATGTACAACTCTATTTACACCAACATTACTTTGATTATGTACAACTCTATTTACACCAACATTACTTTGATTATGTACAACTCTATTTAAACCAACAGTACTTTGATTATGTACAACTCTATTTACCGAGTTCGTTAAAAAAACAAAACAATAACAACGAAACACCTGTTTATTTAAATAAGACAAGGGCACCCCTCGAAAGATTTTCTTTGGCTGTACAAGTTCCTTCCCCTGATTTCAATAAAACTAAAAACAATATTTTTTATTGTTACATAGAAATTACCGGTATATAGTTTTATATTTTAAATTTAAACGAATATGTACTAATATTATTGCTTGAGATATTACCAAACTGAGTTTATGTTAATTACGACATATATTTAAAACAAAAATCAATATTTGTATAGTATTTAAACTAATAATGACCATATTTAGACACAAAACAATTTATACTTATATTTTCAGCGACTAAATGCATAACCCTTCGGCTGTTAGATGTATAATTTCAAATGTGTTACCATTAAACACATCAACAAAATTATCTAAAACGTAGAGCGATCACTACATCTCTAAGTCCCCCCCCCCCAGGTCAAGTACACTGATCGTTTCCACACTTTCGGACCTGTCTGACCTCACATGGGCCCGTTCATTCTCACAGAATTATGTGGACAGTCACCCAAGTCCGGACAACTCTGTATACAACCATGTTGCTCGGCCATGAGTTGTGTACCTCAGTTCATGATGGCAATTTTAAAAACAAAGTTATAACTTAAAGAGTTCTTAAAAAAAAAAAAATGAATTATTTTCGTGTTTGATTTTTAATGACTATATAATGGAGTGGCATTAAAAAAAATTAAGAGGGAATAATTTGAATGCTGGACTAAACAATATATATCATATATATATATATAAATATCCCACTTTTGACACAAGTAGAAGCCATTTTAAACGCACGGAAACATTTCTTCTAAGGGGATGTCAATATGCCAGACAACATAAAGTCTAATAATGTGTTTCTCTATTAATTATTATTTTAATTTTATGCGCTTTTCAGATGGAATTTCAAATAAACCCAAAAACAATGATTTTTCTTCTTTCTAAACTAGGTTTATCATTAAAATCTTACTTTCTAATGTATTGATATTTTTAAAAAACAATTATATTATTGATATTAGCGCCCTCCAAGTTTCAATCTGCCCGAAGCCAATTCAAAGAGAGGCAATTACAAAAAACAGAAGAGCCAATAAAGGACATAACTGATGCGATGTTCACAATGGTTAAATGGAACAAGTGTAGAGAATGAACGTGACGTCAATTCAATAAAGCGATAGCCCTATAAACATACGAGATGCCATTTGTGGACGAGATGTTTATACATTGCACATGAATAACGGACTCTGGAGGTAGGAAGGGTGGATGGATAGTGCCGGCGTTGTGTTTGCTGGCGCCCTTTTTTTCATATCGGCCAATATGTAATTATAAAAATGCACACACAAACACACACAAAATAAGAAAGAAACCCCCGTGGTGTCTCTAAGGATAATGTGCGCCCCGAGCTACTGCCTTAGTTAACGGCGCATGGAGCAGGTCCTGTGTTGGGTAACTGTCATATATGTGGATCATTACAAAATCTTCTCAATGCAGCATGGCAGCATCAACGAGGTGATAAGTATTCATTTTGACACTTTCGCAGACTGATTATCTACCTGCTTATTCAACATGTGTGCATGGGCGTTTATTTTTTGTGTGGACAGTGCAAACTATTAATCCCTTTACGCCCCTCATATGTAAAAAACAAAAAGCCCCAATTAAATCTAATGACGTAGGCGTCCGGAGAGACACTTTTTGCCTAGGGCCCATAAATACTCTGCTTTCTGGTATAGGGGGCCCCTAATGCAGTCCTTTTTCTATAGGCACAGAAGGCACAGTGCCTAGGGGCCCTAAAACTATAAGAGCAGACGATTGATTTGTGTGTGTAAAGAAATGTACCGTAATTACTGTCTAGCCGAAGGCTCCCTTTCCCCCCTCCCCCCCCCCGCTTAGCCTTATAGATTCAAAAGTACCCCCACTCCTCACCTTTCTGGAATCCCTTACCCCTAACACCCCCACCACCAAATCAAATAACAACAAACAAACAAAACATATTAACGTTGTGAATTATGAGACTTGAGCCCACGACGTCCAGAGTGAAACATCCTCTACTAATAGACATCTACATCAATTTTTTTTCCCCTTTCTTTTTGTAATATGGATTGTAATGGTTCAGGCTGAGACATAGATAGCTCATGATAATTGTGAACTACTCAACGAAATCTTCAGGTGAGTGATATCAGGGGCGCAACCAATACGTTGAAGTTGGTAGGGTCCAAAATATTAGGGAAGATGAAAATTGGTATGTCTGCCCCCCAAATTTTGGTAGGGTCGAAAACCAGTAGTGGCTTGATTTTTGGTAGGGTCCGGACCCGCACGACCCGTACATGGGCGTATTCATGGGGGGGTGCAAGGGGGGGACATTTGCCTTCCCCTACATTTTGAAAAAATGTCATATAAGAGGGGGGCATTTGCTCCCTCCCCCCTTACATTTAAAAAAAATGTCATAAAGTTGTTATTTGCCCTCCCCCCCCTGGAAAATTTTTGCCCCCCCCTGGAAAAATTCCTAGCGACGCCCATGCCCATGAGTAATATGTCTTTTTCAATAACATTGTTTACATTAAATGAAACAAAAAAAATCAACCAATCAATGGTTAAGTTCAGGTAAGACCAGAGTTCTCATAGTTTTCTTTTAAACCAGATGTCATACACATGACGGGATGACATTGTGGCACGGCGCACAACTGCCACTCAGAATATCCCGCGTTCGAGTCCCGAGGAAAATTTCATTTATTCGTTAGAAGACGTTACATTTACTTGTTCGGGCTGAAATGCCAACTTTTCATCTAAATCATAGTAACAATAGATTAATAATATGTCCGGAGAAATGAGATTCTCTGACTTAAATTCATATATATATATATATATATATATATATATATATATATATATATATATATATATATATATATATATAAATAATTTAAACTTATTTATTATAAAGCCTATTATTTTTTTAAAGTTTAGCTTCTCTGTGTAAGATTATAATTCATTTATTCAATCTCCGGCCGTAAATCATCCTCAGTACCAAGAACCGACTCTGATCAGGTATTGTGTACTGTACGTATTGCTGTGTTAAATAAAAGCTCGGTCGTTATGGCAACCAATATCAACAAAATGTGACTAATTTAGTACTTGGCATTTAAAAAGAAAACAAAAAACATACAATTTCTCATCTCGGTCACTCGGGTCGCCTTTAGAAAATAATGTATGGGGGTCGTAAATTTGGAATATAAAGTTCGCTAGTCGTTAAGGCACTACAGAGGGAGGGAGATAGTGGCAGAGGATAAATAATAACTAGAACTTTAAGAAATGTAACTTGAGTCGTACTGTTTATTTCACGTTATATCTTAAAAACAAATACATGAAACTTAATAAAGGAAGATTCACTAATACACTAATACATTTTTTTGTTATTACTAGTTGAAAAGCTTGCTAAAGTATACGAAAAAAAATTAATTAAAGTTCCCTTAGCACTACCGGGCCATCGGGGGCAGATGAAGTGTAGAATTCATGACATATACAGGTACCGTCTGACTAGCACAACGCCCAGCCGCCTTGACTTCCCCAATTTGTCGGATACCTATTTAAAGCCGGGTGGACTTGTGGGACATGAACTGAATCTCACCAGGACACAGAAAAATTGCCATTGGGTCTCAACAAGGTTTGAACCCGTGACTCTTAAGTCGGCATTCGAGCGTTCCACACCACTCGGCCACCTAACCCTGAAGGTAGACAAAGGTTACGCGTCTGCATAACTTTAGCTCATAGCCATCTTTAAAGGACTATGCACCACCCCCTACCCCAACCCAGTGGCGCCGAGAGCCAACACGGGCCCCAGGGCAGGACATCATTGCGGGGCCCCTTAATAAACAATAAGTCGTGAAAAAAATTGACATGGTCGGGGCGGCCGGGTCCCCCTTACAGATGCGGGCCCCCCTAGCAATGACCCCCCTGCCCCCTAACGGCGTGCCTGCCCCAACCCCCACCCCAACCCCCACCCACCCGGGTAAACTAGTATGCCGGGGCTCTTACGTCATCGACTTACAATAGAGATCTCTCTTTGAGCTCTCGATGATACGTTTCTTAAGACCATTGAGTTGGATCACACGGTGTCCCACTGCATTCGGGGGGGGGGGATGTGTGTCCATCCTGTTGTCCACTCTAAAAAAACAATTAGCATGAGGCCCTAATACCTAGGGCAAACGAGGATTAAAAGACGGCCCCGTCCCCCCTCCCCCCCCCCCGAATTGTGAAACTTGAACCCAAGACATCCAGAGTTGGACAGCGTCTACTAAGATATTTAAATCATATTTGTTTTCTTATATAATATGGATTGTGGGTTCCGTTTGAGACGAGATAGGTAGCTCATGATGATTGTGAACTACTCAAAGAATAATTTATGTAAATGATATGTTTTGATTCAATACCATTTCTACATTAAATAATTGAACAAAGACCT
This sequence comes from Bulinus truncatus, assembly GCA_021962125.1. Lineage (NCBI taxonomy): Eukaryota > Metazoa > Mollusca > Gastropoda > Planorbidae > Bulinus > Bulinus truncatus. The sequence continues at coordinate 124,543 of JAGDYQ010000442.1, read as the reverse complement.
ATTCAAAATAAGCTGAAAACAAATTTCAACACTTTAGGCCGAACCAATGAATAGTAAAGTACAGGTCAAACAAAATTATTACTCCCAATGTAATCAAAAGGTGATATCACGCGGATATGTCCAGATGTATTGCTACTATGGTCACAGTAAGAGTTACAGTAAAAAAAGACTATACCTGTCACGATTGAATGATTACATTTTCTTTTTTAAAGCAGACGCCGACATGAAATCACACTTCTTAACAAAGCGTCACATGTACTGAAGTAAATCTTAAGCCGAACCCCCCCCCCTAAACTTAAAATAAGTAATTGCTGTAATGGTCAGTGTTCATTTCACTATTATCAACGCAACCAAAAAAAATTACCCCTTTATTCCATTGTTGGCTTAAGTAAAACTATTACTCTTTATTATTACTCTTTATTATTACTCTTTATTATTACTCTATTATTATTACTCTATTATTACTCTTTATTATTAAAAAAAAACAACTTTGGACATTTTAAACGTTTTTTTTTGTTTTTTTTTTCTTTTTACGCCGCCATTGCCAGCATGGTAGGGTGTAGTGTGCCTACCACACCCAGCACTGTTGGCGGCGCTGATGCACGTCTGCCATCCCTACAGAGCGGCCGGGATGGCAGAAAGATGGGTTTTATTCCTTGCCTAAACTGGCCAGACCAGCAGGGTGTGTGTACTGCTGATCGGCCAGAATGGCAAGGCGAAGGGTTTTTCCTCCCACTCGGACAGAGGGGAGTGTGTAGTGTGCCTGTACCCTCAGCCCGAAATGGCAGGCTGCGCACTGCGCAGGTGTGCTTGAGTGGGACAGAGTGGAAGGTGTTGTGTGCCGACCACATCCGTCACCACCGCCAGCTGCGAATACTGCGGTCTCGGATAGTCCACATTGACCACAGTACCACCACCCTCGCAAGAAAGTCAGCTATATCACCGGGGATGATTTAGACTTTTCTTGGGGAAAGGAAGAGTAGGGTTTAGTCCTTTCTGTAGACATTTTAAACGTACTATCAATTGGAATTATGACAGTTTTATAACACTTATTGAGAACTGTTATCATTCAAAATCAATATTTGGTATTCATCAGTTAAGCAATATTAGCTCTAAATAAAAATTACAATGTAAAAAAAAAAAGGTAAGGTATGTTTATTATTCTTCTTCAGCCGTACTTTCATTAACTTTTTACCAGTACATCAATGATAATAAATAATAACAAATTAACACTACTAAAAAAAAAGTTGAAGGAAATATATCCCGTAGCAAGAATTACCTAAACTAGATTATCCCCCCTTCCCCACCCCCCCCTCTTCCTCACCCCTCTAACTCTCAGCCCTTATCCGCACGTCTGTCCACCAGGAACTCGAGTGAGTCCCGTTGAGTGCATCTTTCCAGTCAAATCAACACTTAACGAAAGCATCCCCCCCAACCACTTAATGTATTCACGCTCATACAACTGTGAGAATCCTCGAGTTTCTCTCTCTCTCTTTCTCTCTCTTTCTGTCTCCTCCTCATGTCTGGAATAACAATGTCGTCGAGGTCTTTACCGAATCATTAATGGGTCGAACCGCTTAGAAAAAAGAAAAATGGCAAATCTATTTCCTGGCGTTAGTTTGATTCCTTTCTGTTCTAGAAATAAGTAAAAATAAAACAATCATAGTGTTAACTAAGTTGTACTCATTCAACTATTTATATAACTACTTTGCACTTAGTGTATTCTGAAATTTGTTTAAATTGGATATACATGTATTTGAAAAAATGTCAACATTTCTAGTCCAAATTTCATCATGGGTTTAGCTGTATATTCCCCCCCCCTCCCCCAGCGCCCATTTCCGAAAAATAAATAAATAAAACAAAAATTAATTCAACTTCCATTAATTTCTTGATTTACAGGTTTGTTTTCATCAAATTGTGTGATTATAATTAACAATGTTTTATCTATTAGATGTACCCTGCAAAAACCTTTGCATAGTTATATCCCTTTAGGCTTGATCGGTAGGCTAGGTTATTTTTTGGTTTCGGGCAGATCCGATATTTTTATGATTGTATTTTAAACTGGAATACTTTTGTATTAATTCTTTACTTTCGATTTAACGCAGAACCCACACCGCTATTATTTATATAGATTATTTCTTTGGGAATAGCTAGGAGACAAAAATATCGGTGTACAAAAATTGAAAAAAAAATTACATTCAAAAAGTATAACAAACAAATGGGCTCCACAAAATCCCACCTTTACACTTGTATTTTTATTTCCCATGTATCTCACTTCTTTGAAAGTGACTCGTATTTTCTTCTGCGCCCGGGGCCCCAACCGACCCAAGTCATCCTCCGAGTTCGCTGGAACAAGAACATTGCAGGCAGGACAGACTAACCAAAACGGTTATCGAGTGAAGGGGGTTCAATTAGCTGAACACAATCCAGAAATTGAATCAATGACCACGGGATTTCATAATACAAAAAGGGTACGTCTACAATACCCACACGCTCGGTCAAAGTCACACACACACACAATACTGCAATGCTTTTAAAATTTCAGACGACACAACATGACTCAACCTTCTACCAGCAGAGCCGATGCAGGGACTCTAGAGGTGTTGGAAGAACGGTATACGGCTCAATATCCGGTGCTTTCTGTTAACAATGAACGATGGGTATACGGCTCAATATCCGGTGCTTTCTGTAAACAATGAACGATGGGTATACGGCTCAATATCCGGTGCTTTCTGTAAACAACGAACGATGGGTATACGGCTCAATATCCGGTGCTTTCTGTAAACAATGAACGATGGGACGCGGCTGGCGTGGTACGTACCACGGGGGAATCACAGAAGTTAAACTTAATTTAGTTACATTCGAGTGAACTCCCTTTGTGGGTTAACGTGGTGAACTGATCGGAGTCAGTTTTTGTTAGTGGAAATAACAGCATGGAACTTAACATTGACATAATCATGGACAACCATTGACATAATCATGGACAACTATTGACATAATCATGGAACATAACATTGAAATAATCAAGGACAACCATTGACATAATCATGGACAACCACTGACATTTACTGCCTTGACAAGACGTGCAGAAATCAGAGGAAAAAAAATCAATAATACTAAAATATCACTTCAGGTCTCACACCTATTTAAAAATAAAATAGCATTTCAATTTTTTTCCCCTTACGGAACTGAGGTGTAATATTGTCTGGCCTATATCAGGGTATTAATTAGGTAACTTTCATTATGATATTGTCTGGGCTATATCAAATTATCAATTATGTATCATTTAAAAGCTCTCTTTCAACGCCCCTTCCTAGTTCGGTGACCTGCGCGGCAGTACAACCAGCAGTACATGCACCTTCCTACGCAACTGTGTCTCTGTCATTTCTATTGCAATTAAGGAATAAGTATCAGACACTTCCGGTTCAAATCTCTGACTACTAGAAGTATTACAAGTTTTATTTCAACAAATCTCTGATTAAAGTCACTTTCCCCCCCCCCCTCAAATCATATTTCCGGTTATATTCGCAGACGAGACAAAAATATATAAAATAAAAGTATACGCTATAAATACCAGTTGCTGATATAATAATCAGATCGCAGTGGCTACGGTTCGGTCCGACCGAACGCGTATTTCTTTTTTTCGGGTTCCAGCCTTACTTATTATTGCATAGCGGCCGAGTCGCTGCACTGAACTATATAACAACATAATTTATTTTTTTTTCAGAATTTTTTTTTTCAGGATTAGGGTTAGGGATAGGGTTAGAGATAGGGTTAGGGTTAGGGTGTGGAGCAATATTATCTATGGCTGGTACCCGAAGTAATAAAAATACGGGTTCGGTCGGACCGAACCGTAGCCACTGCCTAATCAGATAATACTGGGTCTGGGAAAGGTTTTTTATAGGTCAGGAGGTCATTTATTGTAACTTCTATCAGGAAACCAGTTTTTTTTTAAATTTATGGGCGTGGTTATTTTCACACTAATCCAGCTTACTTACTTACTTACTACGATGTCTTGTGTGCGCCATGGCCGTCATTACAGACAACAACCTGCCCACCCGTTCCTTTTAGATAAACCAATTCGATGGGGCCTCTATCACTATTTAAAAAAAAAAAGCTAATAGTCTATTAACAAAGGGGGTGGGGCATATTCTCACGCCCAACTGATTTCCCATGTATAAATACTACCCATTGGGGGGGGGGCAAGGGGGGCATTTGCCCCCCCCTTACATTTTGAAAAAAATGTCATAAAGTTGTTATTTGCCCCCCCGGAAAATTTTTGCCCCCCCCCCCTGGAAAAATTCCTAGCGACGCCCATGCTTGTGTCTGTGGGCCCTAATTTAGCTGTACAGACATAGATATTTAAGCCCCCATCCAAAGGTTGTTCATTTTTTTTTAAAGTTAACCGAAAAACGTGTATTTTCTCCTTCTTCCTTTGGCTCTACAGCTCATTTAGGGCCCTGGCCTGCCAATTTACTCTTCTCCACTTTTTCCCGATCCATGGTCTTCTTCTTCCTGCAATCTCTCACTCCTATGGCTTTAAGGTCTTTCTCCACTTCCTCTAACCATCTGCTACTTGGTCTGCCCTTAGGCCTTTTCTCATTGGGTGTTTGTTGCCTTTGAACCTCTGTTGTTTTCCATTCTCTCTATATGCCCTACCCACCTCATGCATATATGTAAGTCAAAAAGAGAAGAATAAAAAAAAAACGGCAATGCGTGCTTTTTTTATGTCTTAAGATCTTGTGAGATGAAATAGCTAATAAGATTCGCCACAACGTTGACCGACATTACGATAGTTTCGAGACAAGTACGAACATGTTCTGGACCCAGATTAGAATGACATAGTTAATAAGTAGACCAAGGTATATATTGTGAATGCAAATAATATTTAATAAAAAAAAATAAAATAGTCATATCATACGCACTGACCTCCAATCGCCGCTAATCAACGACCTGTCGTGATCGTGACCATTTTAATAACAAATTTCCACGGAGATAGAACCAGATTTAACTCTCATTTCAAAGTGAACGAATTAATAATATTATTTTTTTTAGTGCAAAGTAAAGGTTGCATGAATGGTTCTGAACGGAACAACAAACTAACAAAAAAAAAAAACTAAATTAAAACATCACTAAACACTTTTTATAAAGAGAAAACATAAAAAAAAATTCTTTTAATTTATATAATTATTATTAGCTTAAGAGTTTGTCAGTCATGTCTATCTTAAGGCTAAAAGGGGCACTTCCAACTTAGACTATATAAGGCATGCTATCTTAAGCCTTAAGGTACCAGCTCAAAGGACACTTGTAACCTAGACTATATCAGTCATAGTGGGGGGGGTGGAGGGGTGGAGGAGGAGAAGGAAGGGGGTAGGGCAATGGTTATTAGGGCATCTTTATCTACTAATCATATATCTATCTATATATATATGACCGTTTGTGTTAATGTGTCTTAAATCTACTTGTTCATCTCGAAGGGGGAGGGGGGTCTGTCATTTTATCAAGACGTCTCTGTAATCCTGACCCCCCCCCTGCACACTCCTCTTTAAGTGGCCTGGTGTAAGACAAAGATTTGTCCAGGAATGGTGCTAGAAACATGGACGCAAAACAACAAAAAAAAAAACAACAACAACACCCAGCGTACCTTTACATTCCCGTTATACCGTAACCCCGCCCTTTCCCACTTCCCCCCTCCTTTCCCTCCCCTCCCCCACACAGTAATGACTTCTTTACAGTTGACGTCCCCCCCCCCCATCCCCCATGAGAATATCTGTTGGCGGCAGATTTCGGGAGAGCAAGACGAAAAAGGGCGATCTCCTGTCGTCTGTTGTTGATATCGTGTGCTGGCATAGTCGGCCGCACTTTGTTTTATTTATTTTTTGAAGGTAGGCAGTAAAGAACTGTTAAATGTGTCTATGATGGCTACTTTGTCATATCTCAGTGAAACTACAAAATATTTTAAAGAAATATTGCAAAAATAAAAAAAAAAAAAATTGCTGGGTGTACACAATGTTGTTCCAGTTTAACATGATAGAACAACTAAGCGCGCACGAAAAATGGAGCAAATTATATGATTTTTTTTTTTTTTGCTCATGGCAGAACCTTAAGTTGATTATTTTTTTACAGAAGTATTTATAAACTAAATTATTTTTGTTGATTTAAAAAAAAAAATTGTCTGCTTGGTAGGAGTATTTGAATGCATGCCAAGTTTGGCACGCGTGTCATGTATTTGCCAACCCTGCTTTAGAAGAAAGAAACGCTACCTTTTGAACAGAATTGGCGGGAATTTTTTTTTGAACCACGGACGACGACGGGTATTTACATTTGAATGATAAGCCGCACAAGAGGAGTCGTATGAAGTATTTATATGATCCGATATTGATCTAATGTAAACACCATTGATGTGAACGAGCGCATGGGGGGAAAAGCTCGGACAAGATTAAAATGGCAAACAGCGCGAACTTGGACCTCGGGCAGTAGTTTCCCCATGAGTGCTTTAGAACACTGCGAACAGAACTGAATCCAAGTAAACATAATACATATAAAAGCGATTTGGGTTCTGCGTTAAATCGAAAGTAAAGAATTAATACAACAGTATTCCAGTTTAAAATACAATCATGAAAAAAATCGGATCTGCCTGAAACCAAAAATAACTTAGCCTACCGATCACGCCTAAGGGGATATAACTCTATGCAAAGGTTTTGCAGGGTACAGTTAGTTAATACATTATCGTAGATTAATTGCTGATTTGAATTTTGATGTTTTACAACTGAACCTTGTATTGGAGTTTCTAACGTACTGGGCTTTGACGAGGGCTGAGACGCATACGTTATTTTTTCTATTTCAGTGGTAACTATGGACGCTGATCGGCCCGACTTCTTCAAAAAACTGTTCTCTGTTCGCGCCAAATGTCACGCGCCCCTTATGTCCACGCTGGCCAAATAACTCTTAATTAGAAAGTTTGGCCCTTGATTATTGCCCCTTTTTTTGCTCAGCGAGTGAACAGTCTTCAGTCCACATCACTTTTAGCTAAATTGGTGTTGTATACCCTCTATCTTCCGGTAGCGGCGTAACTAAAGAGGGGGCGCAGAGGTCCGCTCCGAGTGGCACTTACTTTGCTACCATTAAGGGGTGGCGTGTTCACAGTTTTAGTACCCGTTTTAGTAAAAAAAAAAAAAATGGAAGACATTTGTCTGTCGCGGGATGTGGTATGATTCTAGTAGTATCGGAGACTGGAAATAATATGTCCACAATATCATTCTGACTACAGTAACATTCGTTTGTATAACCTTCTATTCAAACGTAACACTGTATCAACTCCCCCTTCCTCCCCCTCCCCCCCCCCCCACACACACAAGTTCAGTGTGTTTTCTTTTTTAAATTTAGTTGAAAAAACATTTTCAAAACGGAAACTTCCATTCAGACAAAATGACGTCATGTGCTCTCCCCCCCCTCATTTCCTCCCTTTGACTTCCATAATTGTGTTTTTTTTTCAGTTTCAAAGACAACAAACTATTATGTAAAATTTTTTTTTGTGTGAACGATGTAGTCGAGCTGTACCAATGTTCACCATTAAGTAAATTTTTTTTTTTTTGGGGCCAATGGAAAAGAAAAAACAAAAAAGATCAACAATGGAAGAAAATATTTAGTTGTAGAAAACTATTTGAAAACTTAATAAGACGGATATAGTAAAAATTTCGTACCGATGGAGAGTTGCTATATCTTTTTGTATGTACCAAGGTAACCAAACATAAATGGCTGCTCAGAAATATCGACTATATCATTTTTTTTTCTATTGCGCCATATTAATGTATATTTATAATTAACGAAGTGTGTCGGGATATATTTTAGGAGGGGAAACTTGAACTGCATCGAATATTACATGAAAGCTAATAGTTAAAATTTAGTTTTCGCTTTGGAAATAACTTTACATAGGGGCCTATGTCTGAATATAAATCCCATTTTATTAATAGATCAAAGCAAGAAGCTGATGCGCCCATTTTGATATGCAAGTGTGAAGTTCGACAGATGATGTCGTATCTTTCACTTCCTGTCAATGTATAATTACAAAAACTACACATGCGCACTAAGGTTATGTCAGTGCTCAGTGGCTGTGACAAGAAAACAAACTTTCTTTCGAAACATTTTTTTACAAAGGATTCCAGACTTGGACGAAATCGTTTTTAAATTCCTGTTCCTTTATTTCTTGTCTTTTCCACAATATCTCCAAATGTTTTTTTTTTTATTGTTATGTTTTTTGACAAATTGTGTTGAGAGCAATGCTAGAAATGATGGAAAGTTTGTGTGGAGTGTCGCCGTCGTTTGGTTTGACCACTTCAGACACACGCTGTTTACACGTGACCATCCGCTCTTGACTAAGGGGAAAAAAAATCCACCAAAACTCGTTATCTTAAAAAAAAAATAATAACAACAAAAGCCAGTTTTATTTTTTAGTGTGGCGATCAACAAATTATCTTCAAGTCCGGCTTTCTAGGGAAAAATAAAAAAAGGACCAGACCAAACGATAATTTACTGTGGTAATACAAAACAAACACAAACAAAGATATCTACGCCAGCACAGCTTTCGATGACGTCATTTTTAATTTTTTTTTTTTAATAATACATCACCTCTGTTTTAGGGCAGGGTATTTTGATGAAAAAAAATTAAATTGAAAGTACAGAAAAGAAAGAAGTTAAGGGGTTGGGGGAGGGGGATGGAGGGGTGTGCAAAGATAGTTCAACAAGAAAATGGTTATACCATAAAAAGAAAGGGTCGAGGGGGTTGAATAGAGAGAGAGAGAGAGAGAGAGAGAGAGAGAGAGAGAGAGAGAGAAAGAGAGTGACCACAAAAAAAGGACAACAACTGGATAAACAATGCGAAGGAGGAGATAAATCACACCGGCCGGTTGTCTCCCTTGGATAACGATGATCTCCCCCGTGGATCTCGTCCCGTGCGTGATAATTACATTACAATCGACCTAGGGGAGAAGTGATTTGTGAAAGAGGCCCGGAAGCTATGATTACTCGTAACGAATCTACCCCCCCCGCCCTCTCTCAAATGTATTGTCGGCGTCTTCGGCTCTCTTTACCCATCCTCCCCCCCCCCTTTCCACCCTCATTCGTAGAAAACCTACGGTGCCACGCGACATCATTAAGGTCCTTCCCATATTATGTCCTTGGCTTTTGTGGGGAATGTGTAATGGGGTGTCCCGCTGAGGTTGGGCGCTGAATGCCATTAGGTCCAAAGGCGAGAACAGAGTTAAAAGAAGAATACATTTCTTTCGTCTCCCTAACAATGTCACGAAAGTCGGCCGGAAGTTATCTACTCCAGGGGGCACAAGGTCACATATCTGAAGGTCGGGGAATAGAGGTGGAAAGATAGACAGACAGATAGATAGATATAGATAGATAGATATCGATGGAGAGAGAGAGGGGGGTAGAGAGAGGGGGAGAGATGGAGAGAGAGAGGAAGACAGTGAAAGAGTAAATGGACTAATCTACAGCATAATGCCTAGTTTGGTTGAATGATGTGCCGGATAAAAAAAACAAAGCCGGATAGACTAAAGAGCCTCTCTTTAACTATTTCAGACCTAGTCTCTCAGAGCCGATGAGAACCGATGTGTTCCTCAGTCAATGGCAAGCAGGCAGGTAAGGCTACTCCCGACTGGTCCACACTGTGGTTCGCCTACTCGGGGCACTGAAATGAGCACACGATTTTCTAAACTTCTCTGCACCGGCGGCACAGAGAATGGACATATCAAACCTTTAACAGCACCAAAATGTTATATAAACATTCGATCTGTTTTTTAACTTTTATCTGGCCACTTTGAAAAAAATCGGCAGTTTTATAAAATATTCTTGTTTTATTATAATGCAAATAAAAATAAAATATGTACACTTTAAGATAAGTTTAGATACTGTCTAGTTTACAGTGTATTCAACCATCTATTAAAGTAACATTGACTTGACTATCCCTTAACCCGTGGATGGGTCGTTGGGGCACCGTTGTTGACCGAAAACTAGTTCCCGCCATTTTCTCCGGTCCTGTGCTGCCTTTTGGGAGTCGACGTACGACAGGCCGGTCCATTCTTTGATGTTGTCTTCCCATCTCTTCTTTTGTCTTCATCTTTTACTCCCTCCGTTGGTTGCACCTTGCATGTTTTGTCTTTGCAAGACCTCCACATCTCGCAACGTGACCATACCATCGCAGTTTCCTTCTCTTGACTGAAGGGTCATTCCATGTCAACTCAACTAGTGGTGTTCACCCGACCCCCTAGGATCTTCCTGAAATTTTCAGGGCTTGTGGTACATTCAAAGTTGAATTTTTAAGAGTAGTCGCGAGTGCGCGTGAAATGATGTTTGTTATATAATTAGTAAGTACCATATATGTGTTTATTATTTTGATAGAGAATTCCTGTTAATCAATAATAGTGTACTCATGGTGGGCCCCTTTAAGCATCATGGTCGTCCATTTTTGCACTTATTGCGACCCCCAGATGACCATGTGGACAGTAATTCACACTTTTCATATTTTGCAAAAATGGACGACCATCATTTCATGTCTTATAGGTTCTTGGCTATACCGAGTCAAATATTGATGAAAACTGTCTGAAGTGCAATGTTTGGAAATTTTTAGGGCATTCTGTGTGCATGCTACACTTAAGATAAATACATCATTCAACTTAGGACAAAACAATAAGTAAATACTGAAAATTTCAGCCTGATACCTCTTTTAGTTTTGGAAATATTCACGTTCAAATATCGCGAAAATGTAAATGTCACGCGCACTCGCGACTACCCTTAAAAATTAAAAAAATCATATCTCAGAAAGTTTTTGACCAAATGGCCTAAAATTTTCAGGAATCACTCAACTTTGAATGTACCACAAGCCCCGAAAATTTCAGGAAGATCCTAGGGGGTCGGGTGAACAATTGTCAAAAAACTGGTTGAGTTGACATGGAATGACCCTGAAGTGATCCTTCATTATGTCATGTCATCATTCTGTTTGCTTTCTTACACAGCTCAGTGTAAATAACGAGGGTTTTTTTTCTTGTTTAAAAATGAGATTTCAAATTTGAAATCTATCAAAATTTCAGGATGTTGTTACCTGCAATTTTTATGTGTGTTGTATAAAAAAAAAAAAAACTACGCTATCGTAAGACCAATGTGATATACGGTTCACTGACATCTCATCATACGAGACATTTCATCATTGCAAAATTTCATCATTATATCAATTCATCATTGCACATTTGAACATGTAGGTGTAATTAAGTAATTAACATAATGAGCAATTTTTTGGCAACATGTTGAAACAGTTACCTAACCCTAACCCTATAATGATGAAATGTTGCAATGATGAAAATGTTGCAATGATGAAATGTTGCAATGATGAAATGTTGCAATGATGAAATGTTGCAATGATGAAATGTTGCAATGATGAAATGTTGCAATGATGAAATGTTGCAATGATGAAATGTTGCAATGATGAAATGTTGCAATGATGAAATGTTGCAATGATGAAAATGTTGCAATGATGAAATGTTGTAGTGATGAAATGTTGCAATGATGAAATGTTGCAATGATGAAATGTTGCAATGATGAAATGTTGCAATGATGAAATGTTGCAATGATGAAATGTTGCAATGATGAAATGTTGCAATGATGAAAATGTTGCAATGATGAAATGTTGCAATGATGAAATGTTGCAATGATGAAATGTTGCAATGATGAAATGTCTCGTATGATGAGGTATCTTGTCACCGTGATATACATCATTAAAATTAATTCCAAACTGGCAAATTTTCTCTTCCAATTTATATTAGAAAATTTGAATATATATCTCGGGCGGCCTAGCACACACACACATACACACACACACACATATATATATATATATATATATATATATGCACGCACACACACACATGCGCGCACACACACACACACACAAACCTTTCAGAAAATGCATTTTCCACTTCCAACAACCATCACTCGTAATGTCCTTACTTAATCTCGGTCATAAAATAACCTCTCGAAGATAGACCAACACCAACATACACACGCAGACCAAGACACACACACCACACAGACACACACACACACGCGCGCGCACACACAAAGTGCCCCAGAAGTTGAGACAACGTCGTGACATTAACTCAGCTCCTAAGTTTAATACTTTTTTTTTTGTTGCAGCAGACATTGATCGGGCACATAGGTAAGTGCATCGGATGCTAACATGGCGTTTGTGAGACTTCCGCCTCCATCCCGACTGTTGATCAGATTACTGGGGACACATCAAATTAAAAGAAATATTAAGAGCTTTACACGGACGTGTCACAGGAGCGTCTGAGAACCACAAGACATGGTGTGTGTGTGTGAGGGGAGGGGAAGTGGGGGATGTGGGAGAAACTATGAACTGGATTATTTCCCTGTAAAGATGTTAATTTTTGGAGCTCGATTAGAGTTGATTTAGAAAAAAAAAGAACAATTTTTAAATGTAATTTTAGGTCGTTGTCTATTCTAAGCCTAAAATCTGAATGCGACAATTTTTGTTCATATAGCGGACTTAAAAAAAAAAATTAACAAAAAAAAAAAAACGCGTTCATAACGCGCCATATAATCTGTTAAGAGTTATCGAAACTTAAATAATACAGTGACGCAAGCAAGGTAGGACTAGGAAGGGGGAGGCCGTCTGCCCCCCGGGGGAAACTGACGTTAGTGACGGTATATATATAAATATAACGACTTTTAAAAAATACTATTTGAACAAAGAGATGTATTATTTATTCAATTTAGTGTCAGAAAACATAAAAAAAAGATATCTCTGACAAACATACACACACGCACACACACATATAAAACTGAATGTATTTTGTAATTTAAATGAGAGAAATATCACTAAATGAATGTTGTTGTCTGTGAGTATCTTGAATTCAGTGTTTGTAAACAAATTTAAATATTAAGACACTGCTATTTTCTGCCTTGCGTTTCTGATGATTATATTAAAAGTTTTCTTGAAGTAAACATTTGTTGTTTTTTTGTTTTTGGAAAGATCTGAAGACTTAGAAAAACTTTAGTTAGATTATAAAATGGGTCGAACAGATGGACAGTACACAAATGTAGTAGCCTATATTTGTTCGTCACCATAGTTCCCTCCATGTACAAGTGTGGTGTGTATTGGTGTGTTAGTTACCTCCATGTACAAGTGTGGTGTTTATTGGTGTGTTAGTTACCTACATGTACAAGTGAGGTGTGTGTCCGAGTGTGTTAGTTACCTATATGTACAACTGAGATGTGTTGGTGTGTTAGTGTGTATACATGTGTTTTGTTGTTTTATAAAGCATTCTGTTCATAGCTCCCCGGTGTATGATGTATAGTTAGTTATCTGCAGTCTTATTTGACAATCTTGAGTGCATAGGCTACTCACCACAAACAGACGTCTCGGGGATTGTGTGAGTGCATGAACTACTCATACAATCATATGTCTTTCAGTCCTCATTTTTGTATATAGGCTTTTAATTTCATTTAATATAGTCACCTTGTCGTGCGGTAAACAGCCAAACGGATGTTATGGGAAATTTTAAATAAATTATAACCAACACTCGTAGTTTTTTTTTATGACACTGTTTTATTACGTTCGTGTCAATAAATTAAATTCCCAAGCTATCTTCTTCTTTGATAATAATGTAATATAAAGATGGAAATAGCGAATAGAGATAATGGTTTCTCAAGTTCATCACGTGTTCATTTAAGTGCAAAGTTCTAAAGTTGTTTATTTTTAGTCTGGTGCACTATTTTTAATATTATATATAAACTTTAACGAAACAAAACAAGAGAAATTCTTGTAATAATATAAAGTATAAGAAAGTATGCAACAACAGATTTTTAGTCTTTCTTTATCACACAATGTACACCGCTTATTAGTTTGCAAAACGTTTGCATAGAGTTATATCCCCTTAGGCTTGATCTGTAAGCTAGGTTATTTTTGGTTTCGGGCAGATCCGATTTTTTCATGATTGTATTTTAAACTGGAATACTGTTGTATTAATTCTTTACTTTCCGGTTAAACGCAGAGCCCAAAATCGCATTTATTTATATTATATTAACTATAAAAATAAAAAAAAAACATGATGGGTACTTTTGATACTTAAAGATAGAGAAAAAAAATATTTACCTTAAAACAAAAAAAAAATAGATTTTAATCAAAATGTACTAATAAGAAAAAAATTATTTCACTTGTCTTCGATCATACAAATAATTACAGAATTTTTTTTAACCGAATTAAAGCGTTGGCGCCAGAAATAAGTGAAATAATTAATCCAAATTAGCGCTTTATTTTTCAAATCAATATAATTGCTATAAATAATTCTATGATGTAAGCCAGCCAGAGTGCTTTATCAGGCTTACGGACTGTCTCATCCGGCCCACGCCCATCACTTATTTCTAGCACCAGCCTATTATATCATTAAATCTACCTTTTATTTATTTTATTTCCTTTCCACACATCGGCCCGCCGGTCAAATTTATGAACCCAATGTGGCCCGCGAGTCAAACATTTTGCCTACCCCTGATATAAGCCAAAGGAAATATATACTTTTTAACTTTTTGTTAGTACATTTCTATATAAGGCTTTTTTTCAATACAGTTTAATTTTTTTTTGTTTCAAATTTGAGGGAAAGTTGTTTTAAAAAAAAATACATATTTTATTTTTTTTTAACTCAAATAAGATTATATCATCTTTTAGCAATGGTCTGGTTTTGAAACCTAAAACTCTTTACAATTTTTTTTACTTAAAAAAAAAAAAAGGGATTTTGGAATATTTTTAAGAGTACATGGCCAATTTTAGTTCATGTTCTCTTTGAATGGAATTAGGCTGCAGGTCTCTAAAAAAAGTGAATGAATTATGACCCGGATGACATAAATACAGAAAACAAAACAAAACAAAAAAAAAAAACCACAGGATGAAACTGAGTGATGTAGTTCTGGAAACAGAGAGTTGAACAATAAGATAAAAGGAATCTCTTTTTTTTTAAAAGGCTGGACGGTGAGGGTGGGGTGCGGGGGGGGGTGTGGGGGGAGCGGGGAGGGGGTTGAGAATGACAGGTACTCAAACGAGAAGGATGAAAACATATGGCTAGGTTTTTTTTTCCTTTTTTTTTTTTTACATTTTTTTTATATTTTATTGGTCAACACAACTGGGATGAAATCAGCCAATCAACATGTCAGATTCATCTAATGATGAAACGGTTCCATTTTGATCGGAAATCGTATCACTATGATGATATCTTTTATCATTTTTTTCCAGATTTGCGGGTTTTTCGCCAGGTTGGGCGGTTCTTTAAGCCAACTCAAATATTTTTGGCGGATTTCTCGCCATGTCGGGCGGTGTTTGTTTTGGCGGCAGTTTAAGCCAACTCAAAAAATTTTTTGGCGGGTTCATTGATTTATATTAATTAAAAAATAAGATGAAATAAAAGAAAAACGAGACACATTCAATTAATATTAAATATCGACATTTCTTTAAAATCATACTAACTTGACGTGACTTTGGTTAGGTTTCTTATTGTTTCAGCGGATTTTGTGAAAAAAATAAAATCACCGAGTTTGCAAAAAACCAAGCAGGCCAACTGAAGACTATGGGTGACTGACTTAACTGTATCTTCAGATCAACTCCTTTTTAGCAAAACAATATCATCTACTGACAATAGTACCCAAACAATTAAAAAAAAACAAAATATACTATTTACAAACTGTACCATCTGCAAACTACACCGTCTCAAAGTACACTATCTACAATCTATATAGTCTACAAACTATACCATCTTCACAAACTATATCATCTACAAACTACACCATCTACAAACTGTACCACCTACAAACCATACCATCTACAAACTATACCATCTAACAACTATACCATCTACAAACTATACCATCTACAAACTACACCATCTACAAACTACACCATCTACAAACTACACCATCTACAAACTATACCGTCTACCAACTATTCCCCCTTGATGCATCTGTTATTATTTAGTTCCTCCACTTATAACTCGACGAATGCACCCGCAAGATGCACGACCAGTCATTCCGTTTCAAAAATAAAACTCAAGCCATCTGTCATTGTCCGATCTATTTACATCCCGCCCACCTCTCTTCTCGCGTGGTCCTATCGTGGTCGGCCATGCATGAAGTAATGTCCAGACTGTGTTCGTCCATCGCATATGGTCAGTTGATGAGATAGAAAACAATAAATCCTTTTTTTTTCGGGTTCCCTTTTTTTTGCGGGTTCATTTCTGAGTACTTTTGTCGGTGAATTCTTGTGTACTTTTACTAGCGGCGTCCTCAGATTAGTGGCGTCTGTTGCGTTGACTTAATATGATGGATAGCGAGATCATGCGTCAGTCATTGTTTGTTATGAGTTAAGTTATGACTGTCTGACAACTGCGTAGTCCGTTGGGGTATTTATGAGCGGACGTGACGTAGATACACATACACACCGCGTGACCTTTTTAAAAATTTTAAAGTCAGTTAAGAAATGTAAAGTTCTTCTGTTGTTTTTATCATTTTATTAACCGCATTTGTACTGCTTTATGACTAGAAGGTGTTTTGATGATGTGATTAGGTGACTTGTCAATTAAGTAGGTGATTTGTTGTTTAATAGTTGCTCACTGGCTGAATTGTTATGTGATATCTTGAATTATATAAATAAATATATATATATATATAACAAGCGAATGTAATGATTGCAATCTATTTTATAGCCCCGGTATCAAATGACGGCTAGGTTGTGAGACCGGCTGATGAAGCTGTCCTTTAATAAAAACAGACAGACTGAAATAGTGTTGTTAGTTCTCTCAGTACAAGTCGGTCACGATAGTTCGAAATGGGAGACGAAAAAAACAAGCAATTAAGCCTGTTCCATTCTGGACACAGGACGTGTTAGCGCATTTTCTTGTTATGTATCAGTACGTATGTTACTTTCAGTAAATATTTGTAAATTTTGGAAATGTTTATAAATTCAATTGTGTAATGCGTATATCTGTAAAACACATTTTTTTTCCTTTCGGGCCAAAAAAAAAGATAAAACATTAAACAATCGTGCCGTCAGAATTAGCTGAGACCAAATTTTTTTTTGTTTGTTTTGCTTCTGCAGACGATGGCTCGCATGTTGATTGAAACTGATATCGCTGACACGAAATGTCAGTCATTAGCTAAATATATTGTCACGTGTCATCATGGAAGCCGTCACTCTCCCAACTTCCGGTGCTGAGGGCACGGCAGTCACAAATTATGAATAATTTTTAGTGTGTGCCACGCCATCCAAACCTAGTTCTGAGATAGCCCCCCTCCCTCCCCCCCTCCGCTCCCCTCAGCGTGGCCAATAATTCCACGACTATATCAGCAGCCTTGGCCCAGTCCCTCGAGATCTCGATCTGTGGGTGACAAAGACCGATGGTGATTGCATTTTACTTAAGACGTCATGTAAAATTCAAGCGAGGTTTCTCATATATTTGTATTATATTCTGTTTAAAGTATGGAAACCCATTTTGTAAAATGTTCAGTTTTATTAAGGCATTTATTTTTTATTTTACTCTTATTTCTTTTTAACCTATATTTCTCAATTTTCATTTATCTAATGAAATTGAATTTGTTAATAGAAAGTTAGTTAATATAATACGAAATTTGTGATTTATTTGTCCCAGTAATGATGAGATTTCTATATAAACGATGTTTACACTTGTAGCATTTCTTCTATCCCCACCATAGCTGAGAGTGCAATGACCATCATTGGATAGCTCAATCATTGGATAGCTCAATCATTGGATAGCTCAATTACTGGATAGCTCCATCATTGGATAGCTCCATCATTGGATAGCTCCATCATTGGATAGCTCCATCATTGGATAGCTCGATCATTGGATAGATCCATCGTTGGATAGCTCCATCATTGGATAGCTCTTTCATTGGATAACTCCATCATTGGATAGCTCCATCAGTAAATAACTCGATGTTTGGATAGCTCCATCATTGGATAACTTCATCATTGGATAGCTCCATCATAGGATAGCTCAATCAGTGGATAACTCGATCATTGGATAGATCCATCATTGGATAGTTCCATCATTTGATAGCTCGATCATTAGATAGCTCCATCATTTGATAGCTCCATCAGTAAATAACTCGATGATTGGAAAGTTTCATCATTGGATAGCTCCATCATTGGATAGTTTCATCATTGGATGGCTCCATCAGTGGATAACTCGATCATTTAATAGCTCCATCACTGGATAGTTTCATCATTGGATAGCTCCATCAGTGGATAACTCGATCATTGGATAACTCGATCATTGGATAGCTCGATACATCAAAAAAAAAATCATGAAATTCCCAAAAGCATATACAGTTGTGCGATGTTTTGATTTTATTCTGGAATCCAACCAAAATAAGAGCGACATGTTTACTGATAGAGTGTCGGATAAGACATACATAAGTACATGCATTTTTTCTTCAGCCACTGAATCTCCCTTCCCCCTGGACTGCTGTCACACACTCAACAATCATCCCCCCCCCCCCCCCCACCGATCTCCTGCTTGATCCATTCTCTCTGCTGCAGCCCATGTCACATACATTCTAGCACTCTTGCAGCCTTCCTCTGTACTTGTTTCTCGCTCTTCACACTTGTCCAGTTACCCCACAAAAAAAATAATGCCCTGCTTTGTCAGGCTTGTACGTGTGATCGCCTGTAACCTTCTATCAAGTGGTCTTTATTGACTTATGGTTTTTTTTGAAGGGCCGTAGGCAAAGATAAGGGCACACGGTAAATGTACAGTAGGAGGCGGCCCCCTCCCTATAGCTGAGGACTCTAACGGGGAACCTTGCTTGTGAACCTGTGACACTTGGTCATCTTGGATTATTTGGCCCCTCTGATCCCTGACATGGGTCCCCCCTCCTTATCAAAGAGGGCGCAAGGGAGCATTCTAGTTGTGGGAGGGAGTAGTTCCTTTCCCGTTCCCAAAACGCCCCCCCTCACCAACATGTGGCGTCAGTTTAAAACAACAACAACAAAAAAAAACATAAAAATAAATTTGATAAAAAGTGAGCATAAAAATAAAGTCATAGCATAAGCCAAGACAGATAGATAGAGCGTAGGATTGAGAGGGTGAGAGGGATAGGGAGATAGAGGGGGGAGAAAGAGGGAGAGGGAGAGAAGGATGAGGGAGAAGGAACGAGAGGGAGGTATAGAGATAGAGGGGGAAATATATATAGAGAGCGGGGCGTATAGAGATGGAGGGAGAGGGGGAGAGAGGGGATGGATGGAGGGAGGAAAGGAGGGAGAGGAAGATAAAGATTGCTCAATAATGAATACTCACTTTCTAAAGAATGAGTGCAACAAAAAATTAATAAAAACGAAATAAGAAAGATAATTCATTCAAATTGATCCTGTACTAAACTGAACTCATTTGACCGCAGTTGAAATAAATTGGCGGTTGGATGGCAAAAAGATACTCCAGCTGCATTTCCAATGTAATTGATACCATCTCTCAACATTCCTCATCCATAGGTCGATCACACAGGACATCACGGTGGACACATAAATATATCACACATTCCCCGTTTAAAGATAAACTAAGCCTCATGTAAACGACTACTTAATAGATGGTCAATTTCATTCCAAATAATTAGGTTCTATGCTTGAAATGACGTCATTCAATCAAAAAAAATTGCTACCAGCGAACATTCAGAATTGTTATTTTTTTTTGTCTTGTCTTTTATATTTTTTTTTAACCCAGAAAACCATTTTCTGACCACCAATCTCACCCCCCTTTACACCCCACCCCGACTTCATCCAATACAATATTTAAGGAAAAAAAATATCTAGGAGCGTAATGGGGCGGGGTACTATAGAGGAGAGGTGGGGAGATCGTCTAGCCCCGAAGCCAGGCCGATGAGCCAATAAAATTGATGCTGAGGTTAAATTGGATGTCGGGTCGGAAGTTACTGACGTTAATCCTAACAACAAATGACACTTGGCTCCATAGATCAAACCCGACACAAGAAGTCCACGGGACGCTCGGACGATACATTTACGGATAATCGGGATGGACACCCCCCTCCTCCCACCCCCCCCCCCGACGAGATGGATCGGCCCGATATAAATTATCTTTCGAGAGTAGAGCTCCGACATCTTTTATAAAGCGGAATTTGTTTTTAAGGGTAGAACATATCGTGAGAGGTTGGTCTGTATAATTTAATTTCATTTTTTTTATATTTTTTTTTCCCATATTTACAATACATGACGCTCTGGTCGTATTTGAAATCGGTGCATTTGATACTGTAGGCCGAATACTAACGTACAGGGCCTAACTGCAAGGCCATTTGCAAAGAATGAGTATAGTTCCCCCTATTCTAAGTGTACTTGTTTTGCGTTGTACGAAACTGGCCTATATTATTATTTATATTTCAAAGTCTTACTTTAATTATTTCTATTATTATTTGTGACGAGCTAAAGTAGATGTAGAGACGGAGACAATCCCCTTCGACGTTTTAATATAATAGATATCTATAAGAATTAGGATTAGTACGAATAATAGTGACAAGGTGACAGACGACTTAGGGCAAGGTGGGAAACAATAGAATAGTAGACAGCAAAGGTGTGAAGACTGGGAGGCGCCGTCAGACAGTCTAGCAGGTTAACAATGACGACCCTGTGACGCTCCTAGAAAGATTAGATAGTGAAGAGACTGTGACGTACTTAGGGTAATTAGGGCACGGACGCTAGGGGTATAAATAGGGGCTGGATTCGGACATTAGTTAGTGAGGGGCAGTTCGTAGTTAGGAGAAGTTATGAGAGGAGTTAGGACGAGGGTTAGAAAAGAGAGATAGATAGTGACGAGAGTTTTAGGGACAGGAATTTTAGTTAGTCAGAGTTGATGCAGAGCAAATTACTGTGGATTTAAATGTGTATTCGTTTATGGACTTGTTGTATTCTGATGTACATTTATGTAAATAAATCGTTGTACTAACAACGCATCGAGTTTGATTGGTTTTTGAGTTGTGGCAAAGGAGTGAGCAAATAAGAGTGAAACAGGCAGACATTAAGCTAAATTGACATCTCTGCGTTTGAATTAAAACGCACAACTCATAACATAAACCAAAGGGCCTGAGACGTTTATAGAGCATAACCAAAGAGCACGTAACATGTATGAAGTATATAGAAAGAGCCCGTAACATTTATGGCACCTCCGACGGTAACTCTGACTAACGCTGAACAGTATTGTGCAGTATAAAGTGTTGAATTCATATTGTGAAATAATATTTGCTGTATACATGAAGATTTTCTTTATGTTGTCGACGTAAAAGATTATTATGTATTGATCATTGCTGTATAGCAGTGAGTTGCTGATGTCGTCATCGTTACAAATACATGACGTTTTGATTCCAACTATGCTGTCGTCTTAAAGAGGTATTGCGGTACCGATTATTGCCGTACTTATTGCAGGAGTTGCTGTTGCTGTCAACGTGGACAATACAGGAAGTTTGATTTTATGTATGTTGTCGACGTGTTGTACTCGTATTATAGTACTTTTGAAGCTGTCGTTGCTGTCAACCTGAAGAAGGCCTGAACCTAGTTTTATCTGCTACATTGCACCGGTCAAGTTGAAGTGTGTGGACAATATCGTATTATTTTAATTTGTGGATCAAGTCAAGTGTATTGACAATATCAAGTCAAGTCTATTTGACAATATCGTATTATTGATGTGAATTCGGCGAAAGGTGTTGGACACACAAGCTAAGTCTAACATTTTATTCTTGCATACTTTATTTTAAACATTTGTAACCTATTAATGCATTTTGTTCGTTGTTCTTGGTGGAATTCTGTATTACTTTGAATACAGTAGAGGTTTAAATAGGGTCCACCTAGAGCAACTAAAACACATACATTTAGGCTATTGTTTTATATTTTTTCTTCTGCTTACAACATTATTTAAACGATCAGCATTGTTGATACAATAAGTATTTTTTAATTTTGGTTGCATTCCCTGTTTTCTTAGTAGTATTGTCAGTTCAAGATAATCAGTATCATGACATCCATGACAGCTATAATAGACAATGGTAAGTCCCTCGGACTTACTGGGCAGGAGTTGTTTGATTGGGTTAACCTAAAAGATGCCAAAGAGAGGGAGGAGAGGTGCGAAGAGAGGATGATTAGGAAGTTAGAGGCTGAAAATGCAAAAGAACGGTTGGAACTCGATAGAGCCAGGGCAAGCGAACCGCCGAGTATCACGACTAGCGAGAGACTAACTACGCCTACCCTGAAGTTGCCATATTTTAGTGAGGATGTGGACAGTATGGACACATACCTATCACGCTTCGAGCTGTTGGCAAGTAGTGTGGGGATAGCAGAGGGTGAATGGGCATCCTCACTTTTGACATTCCTCCGGGGGAAAGCCTTGGATGTTTGCTTGAAATTAGACAGAGTGGAAATACGGGATTACAACATAGTAAAAGACGCACTGATGCGAATGTATGGGAATACCTCTGATGGGTACAGAGACAAATTCAATAACATCCGTCCGTCCAATGATGAAGATCCACAGATATTTACAACAAATCTTAGTTTGTTTTTTGATAGGTGGGTGGCATTATCTGGTATAGAACAGGAGTTTAAAAGTCTCCGGGAGCTTCTGTTAGTTGACAAAGCCATAAATTCGTGTCACAAGGACGTCATAGCCTTCCTAAAAGAGAAGGGACCAAAAAAGTTAGAGGAGGTTACGGATCTACTAAGGAATTACAAATCTGCACACCCAGATAGACCTATGTCAAAAACTGAAACAGACGAGAGACAGGGCATACTGTGTTTCGCCAAAACAGTACCTCGGCCGGAACGGCACAGAAGCAGTTCTAAGGAGAGCCATGACAGAGACCAATCTTGTAACAGGTGCGGGAAAGGCGGCCATTTTGCTAAGGATTTCAGAAGTGACAGGAATAATAACCTCACGTGTTTGACTTGCAATGGCAGGGGACACACCTCGAGATATTGCAACAAGCCAAAGGAAATCATTCACAGTAGAAACGAATACCAGACAAACGACGCCAGACAGAGATCAAGAGACAGGGCGTACCCGATCCTGGCCGTAATGGTTTGTGATGGTAATCTTCATTTCAACCCTGGGTTTGTGGGCGACACACCAGTTAAAGTGTTACGTGATACAGGCAGTACAGTAGTAGGGATTAAGAGGTCATTAGTAAAACAAAACGAATATACCGGAAAAACTGGCTATTGCATGTCCTTTGTAGGTGGGAGCCACGAGTTGCCCATCGCAGTAGTTAAAATTAGAAGCCCCTTTTACACAGGAGCGGTAGGGGCTTTTGTAATTGATGATCCTCCATGTGATATTATATTGGGTAATATTCCGGGGGTGATCGAGTGCAGCCTATCAGAAATCGATACTTGGGTCAAAAATAATATTTCAGTGCCACAATTTAACGTCGTCGTAACCAAGGCGAGGTCAAGAACCGATGAAGACATGCGCCGTGACGAAGCTATCATTGAAACGGACGACTCACCAATCAGTTCCAATATGGACCAAGTTACAAAAGAATCAAATGCATTGACCAAGACCGAAATAGGGAGCCTTAAGAAAGGCTATATTAACGAGAGCGACAAATCCCTCGACAATCTGGTAATAGATGATGTTCACAAAGTTATATAAATATTGATGGTAGAAGAATGAACTACACTTGTCATGGGGATAATTGTCTAAGGTACTGCCATAGAAATATTGGTAAAGAGTTATATGGTAGACGAAGGGTAGAGCAATGCTTTAGGCCTCATTACCCTGATCAATATTTCACTTCTATGTTAGTACCAAGAAATAATCGGGTTAACAACGATTGTTATCAAATGAGAAAGCCTAGATATGGGTTCTTCCAAGGCAGGGAGAGGGATTTAGATGGCAACTGGCGAAGAACAGTTTGTAAAATAGTTTGATTATCGACCATGTGGCATCTCGATTACTGATGTACCTGAAACGGTTAATGCTTGTAAAAAGTATGTAATTTTCTTTTAAGTATTTTAATTGATGATTTTTTTTGTTTATTGGAAAATATCGTTTGTCTTTGACAATAATTTTGTTTGTTTTTTAAGAGTTTAGAATCGCATGATGTAACTTTTATGTTATAGATGATAATTTTGTTTTGCTGCAAGTTATGGTTACCTAGCATTTTATTACGTAAAACTGTAGTAGGAATTACAAATATTTAAGTGACCTAATTTTAATGATGTTTTAATATTGTTGTAAAATTTATTGTTGATGTTATTTGCAAAGAAATGTCATAGTTGTTGTAAATAGATATCTGACACTCATATTGCGTGTTACTGATCATGGTACTAGATAAGTTTTAGAATTATGACCCTATGTAATGTTATCATCTTGGTATTTAGACAATAATTAATTAACTTATAAGTTTATGCTTGGTGTTATATACTACCCAATTTTACGGGTCTGACAATGTGTCAATTTTTTTCAAAGTATTTGTGTTAGTTTTGCTGTTGTTAAATTATAATTTTGATGGTTTTTTGTTTGGCATGATTGCATCATGCTTACTAACAAGGGGGGAGATGTGACGAGCTAAAGTAGATGTAGAGACGGAGACAATCCCCTTCGACGTTTTAATATAATAGATATCTATAAGAATTAGGATTAGTACGAATAATAGTGACAAGGTGACAGACGACTTAGGGCAAGGTGGGAAACAATAGAATAGTAGACAGCAAAGGTGTGAAGACTGGGAGGCGCCGTCAGACAGTCTAGCAGGTTAACAATGACGACCCTGTGACGCTCCTAGAAAGATTAGATAGTGAAGAGACTGTGACGTACTTAGGGTAATTAGGGCACGGACGCTAGGGGTATAAATAGGGGCTGGATTCGGACATTAGTTAGTGAGGGGCAGTTCGTAGTTAGGAGAAGTTATGAGAGGAGTTAGGAGGAGGGTTAGAAAAGAGAGATAGATAGTTACGAGAGATCTAGTGGCGAGAGTTTTAGGGACAGGAATTTTAGTTAGTCAGAGTTGAGGCAGAGCAAATTACTGTGGATTTAAATGTGTATTCGTTTATGGACTTGTTGTATTCTGATGTACATTTATGTAAATAAATCGTTGTACTAACAACGCATCGAGTTTGATTGGTTTTTGAGTTGTGGCAAAGGAGTGAGCAAATAAGAGTGAAACAGGCAGACATTAAGCTAAATTGACATCTCTGCGTTTGAATTAAAACGCACAACTCATAACATAAACCAAAGGGCCTGAGACGTTTATAGAGCATAACCAAAGAGCACGTAACATGTATGAAGTATATAGAAAGAGCCCGTAACATTATTAATACAGTGAAATATGTGTCTATCTATCTATCTATCTATCTATCTATCTATCTATCTATCTATCTATCTATCTATCTATCTATCTATCTATCTGTATGTCTATCTATCTATCTATCTATATGTCTGTCTCAATGTGTGTCTATCAATCTAACAAGTATATTTTAGTAGCTGCGCTACAAATGCCAACATTACCCGGGGACACGAAGGAGAATAAAAATCGTAGCTCAATTCAATATCATTTCCTGTTCTTATTAACCCGACTGGTTAGAACGAAGGTCAGAGAGCGGGATAAACAAAGATGATTTTTCGTCTATTCCCTTTAGTACAGAAAATAACAAAATCTTTTTTTCTACACATCAATAATAATATCTACAATAATATCTACAATAATATCTACAATAATATCTACAATAATATATACAATAATATATACAATAATATATACAATAATATATACAATAATATCCAGTGTTATTGAAGCAGGTTTATATCTAGGTCCACTTGGTGCGGTCACAGTACCATGACCTAGATTCTGTACCATCAACGTCTGACCAATGTACTCACACATTTAATACTTTCCCATAAGTCTCCCCCCCTCCCCCTCCCACAGGCATGCTTCTAAGTCCTCCACGGCCAAAGTCGACATTGTTCATTTACCCAAAAAAAAACTTTGATCCGTACACATAGTTGGACAAGGACAAAAGTAAACGATCAATTATTTATTTTGGTGGAAACTGGGGGAGTGGGCCGGGGGGGGGGGGGTTGAGGGAGATGCCGTAGGATGGCGGCGTGGGAGGGTGGGGAGCTCGTAAAATAAAACCAGTTCGTGCAGATGGGGGGGGGGGCGGGGGCTTGCGATTTTGTGTAAATCGAATTGGACATTTTTTTTTTTTGCAAATTAAATAGGTCAGTTTGTGTGAATTAAATAGTTTGTGTAAATCAGACATGTCATTTTGCGTCAATCAAACAGGACATTTTGTGTAAATTTAATATGATATTTTTTTTTCCCCTTTTTTTTAAAAAAAATCAAATATGGTATGTTTACTGGCGTTGTCGTCTGGCATGAGATTGTCTACGTGCATTTGATTTAAATGGCTTTAAGGTCTGACGTTGAATAGACTTGAATGTTTTTTGATTTTTTTTTTTAAATTTGAGTAAAGAATTACTTTTAGTGAACAAATAAGACAAACATCAGCTAAATAGATGTAAGTGCAACGTAAATTAAACAGTCCACTGAAAGCGGGGGGGGGGGGGGGGAACAGCAACAACAACATTTATGTGAAAAAATTAAAGACTATAAATGTCAGTGCCCAGGAAATGACGTATTTTCTACCGGGGCAGAATTAAATAAACATTGTTGTTAACTATTTTTTTTTTTTAAGATTCAATTAATTTTCAATCCATTTAGGGACAGAATCGTGAGAAAAGCCTCACACTTAAAATTTCATTCCCGTTCTCTCTCTCTCTCTCTCTCTCTCTCTCTCTCCCCAACCCCCACATACACAATAAAATAGCAGTACTGGCCCCTTGGTTTCTGACGTCATTCCCAGTGACCACCCCCTGCGAGTGGTAATGTAGAGTTTTTTTTGTGCAATTAAAGGGAGGATAGCGCACAAAAGGGAGGTAAATTTGAGATTTTTTTTCTTTCTTTTGCTTGAAGTTAAAATGCAATCTCAAGTTGTGCTTTTTCCCCCCTTTAAATTTACAATTTACAGTGATGGTGGGGGTGCATATTTACACAGTGAAATGGGTTAATTAATGTTGCGTCAATAACGGAGTGGGAGGCTATTCTCCCGATAGAAGACAGCACAGGAATTCAAATCACATTTAATAAAATCTCATAAAGTTCTGACCCAGGTGGGTCTTTCATGAATGCAAATGAGCAGGGCCGCAGCAAGGAGTTCTGGGCCCCTTATAATTTATGACAACGGGACCTTCTCTGTTGTTCCGCTTTACCCCCCCCCCCAATTTCAAAAGCGATTGGGCGCATGTGGCGTTTCATGAATGGACTGAGCAGGGCCCTGTAATAAGTTTACAATCATGCATATGATTGAAGAGGTCAGTGTCATCCATTACTAAGAAATGTTCACGTAGAAAGAAAAAACAAACAAACAAAACAAAAAAAAGTAAATTTTTGTTGTTGTGGATATTTGAGGTAAACTTCATCTCTTACTACACTATTTTGAATATAATTCTACATTGGAAAATAACCTTTGCATAGAGTTATATCCCTTTAGGCTTGATCGGTGGGTTGGGTTATTTTTTGGTTTCGGGCAGATCCGATTTTTTTTCATGATTGTATTTTAAACTGGAATACTGTTGTACATGTATTAATTCTTTACTTTCGATTTAACGCAGAGTCCAAAAATCGCTATTATTATATTAGATGTTTAGGTCAAAGGTCAAACTGGTCCAATGGCTTCACATACGTGTGTGTGTGTGGAGGGGGCAGATCAGAATGGGAAAATAAAGCGGCTTGCAAATTGTAAAGATCATGTATGTGTGTGTGTGTTTGTGTATGTGTATTATTGTATTGAGAAGGGCCACATTTTCTCTATTTTGGCAGAATTAAAACTACTCTCTACAGCTGCAATGGATAACGTATCGTTTTCATTGGACGACACAGTTTCTACCACCGACCAGCAATACGTCCGCATTTTAAATACTTTTTTTATTCTAAATTGCCGTGTCTGTATGTTCTTAGCGTGCACGCTTGGACAGAAGTGTGGCTGTCATAAAAAAAACGACAAACATGTCAAACTAGTGACTGGTGAAAGAAATCTCTTTGTAAACATTATGACACTTACGTCAAAGAGAGTATTGACACAGGAGTGGTCAGTTTGATCGCCAAAACAATACATTGCTGGCCAGTAGTGAACAGCATGTAAAATGGCCGCCGGGCTTGGAACAGGAAGAATACACAGGACAATGGTGAATAAAAGAAACAGATGGGAAAGACAAGAAACTGCTAGATGTACTCCATCTGGAAAAATCGGATTCCTCAAAACTCACTTGTAATTATTAAATCATTAATTTCATTTTTCCCCCTCCTAATCCATCTTTTTCGTGTTTGGCATTAAGGAAAACTCGTTTAATGTTGCATTTGTTATTGCTAGCTCAACATTTCGACAGTAAATCCTGTCTGTCAATCTCTTTTACATTTGTATGCAAATTCCAAGAGTCTTGTGCTAAACGCATTTGCCATTTTTTGTATACCTCAAGATATCCCTACCAAATCTTTTGGATTTAACTGTCGTGTAAATAGAATTCCCAGCTTCGACCTTAAAAGTGGGTCATTGCTGGTCAATTGGTGGACCAGAAAAATCCTGAGTTCAAATTTCTCTGGCTGAATTTTTATCTTTTGTTTATTTGTTGCTTTGTTTATTTCTTCCTTTCTCTCTTTCTTTCTCTCTTTCTACTATTTTTATTTCTTTCTGTCTTTCTTCCTTTCTCTCTTTCTTTCTTCCTTTCTGTCTTTCTTCCTTTCTCTCTTTATATCTTGCTATTTTTCTTTCTTTCTCTCTTTCTATTTTTCTTTCTTTCTATCTTTCTTCCTTTCTCTCTCTCTTTCTTTATTTCTTTCTTTCTATTTTTCTTACTTTCTCTCTTTCTTTCTCTCTTTCTTTCTCTCTTTCTTTCTTTCTATTTTTCTTTCTTTCTATCTTTCTTCCTTTCTCTCTTTCTTTCTTTCTTCCTTCCTTTCTTTCTTTCTTTCTCTCTTTCTTCCTTCTTTCCTTCCTTCCTTTCTTATTTATTAAGTTATATACAATCACTGAAATTTATGAAAAAAAGAAAAAAAAAGCTTTAGTTTTTTATACTTTGTAAGGAAATGAAAGAATACAGAAAAGAAAAGAAAATTGTAAATTATAAATCTTTCTTTCAGTTAACGACAAACAGTAGTCAATTTCAACACAAATTATTGACTTCTACAATCATCATAAAATGATTGTTTTTTACTTTGTGGCCCAAGTGTAAATACTCTAGGTACTATTTGTTAATGGCTGGAAGCTGACCAGAGTAACATCCCGTCCTTCCCCTCAAATGTCTTCACACTGTACGACCTGGTCAATAACAAAGAGGTTCAGTTTAATCTTTAAATATTGGACGCTAAGAACTTGGGGGCTGATTGTATAGAGCGAAATCCCACTGGACACGACACAATGATAAATTTTTGATTTATTATAAGTAACCATAAGATGATTTTTTTGTATATCAAAGTCAGGAATTAGATATATCGGGGTTGTTTTTTTTTTAGGGATATCAGACCCTGAATCAGAATCAGAACATTTTTATAATTAACCACATTTCATTTTTCTTTTCTGATTCATGAGACAAGAATGGACATTCCTTGAAGTCAGTTAAATTTCGGAAAATAGGAATCGATCGGGAATCGGTGATTTATTGAAGAGTCGGTAATTGTGTAAGAATAGGCTAAGAAAAAAAAAACTACTTTGACCGAATTACTAATGAATAAAATGATGGAATTTCTATTTGAATAAAAAATATGCTTTACAACAGTTTCCCCTCCTGAATTTAAACAACAAGTTTCAACTTCGGGATACAAACTTAATAAGACACACCCCCCCCCCACATATCGATTTTTTATTTATCATCAGTGGGGGCACTAGCAGCTTAAGACCCTCCGGCAAAAGAAGGGCCACTTAAGTACATAATTTCTCCTGTTGGGACCCCTTAAGTCCCTGTGGCCCTCTCACTCAACGGGGTCCGTGCCCACTATGATGACGCCAATGCTTATCTTCCACTGGTTCCTATGTCAAGACGTAATGTTGATACACCATAGCAATAATAACTGATTAAACAGAGCTGTAGCGTTATACCAGTAATACACCATAGTAAAAATAACTGATTAAACAGAGCAATAGCTCCATACAAGTAATACACCATAGTAAAAATAACTGATTAAACAGAGCTATAGCTCCATACAAGTAATACACCATAGCAATAATAACTGATTAAACAGAGCTGTAGCGTCATGCCAGTAATACACCATAGTAAAAATAACTGATTAAACAGAGCTATAGCTCCATACAAGTAATACACCATAGCAATAATAACTGATTAAACAGAGCTGTAGCGTCATGCCAGTAATACACCATAGTAAAAATAACTGATTAAACAGAGCTATAGCTCCATACAAGTAATACACCATAACAATAAGAGCTGATTAAACAGAGCTGTAGCGTCATACCAGTAATACACCATAGTAAAAATAACTGATTAAACAGAGCTATAGCTCCATACAAGTAATACACCATAGCAATAAGAGCTGATTAAACAGAGCTGTAGCTCCATACATGTAATACATCAAAGCCGATTATTTCATTTGATCCACATTAATACATTAATTAATGACTAGTGTCGTGTTCCAGATAGATTATTTCAAGTAGGAACACAAGAAGTCTGAAGGAAACATGTCCTGAAACATAAAGCAGCGATCGTAAGCGAATTAAAAGCAACAACAAAAAAAAATTAAAAAAAAAAAAAAAAGAATTTTTACTTTAAAAAAAATGTGACAATGTCAGAAAAAAAATCAGATTCTTGAAAAAAAAAAAACAAAAAGCAAAACAAAATAAAACAGAACAAAACAAAACAAACAAATACAGATACACAAGAGCCGCTATTTTTCTTTACATTTTCTGGTAGGTAGGGGGAATTAAAGATATTGTTGAACTCTCTAGGTAACGTTACATCTGGAAGCTCTAAGGCACTCTAAGCAATACCACCTTCAAGGTCGTTCATTTACGAATCTTGTCTCTCAATAATCTTTGACAACCTGGGGCTCTCTGCACCCCCCACCCCCCATCAACTGTTTAAATATTCTTAGTTAAGCCCCCCCCCCCCAAAAAAAAAAAGCCCCGACTGTGATCTTCCAAAAACTATTCATTTCCATCTTTGAAAAAGGATCTCCGCACACCACTCGGATGTCCGGGTGGTGTAGATGCTCGGCTGTCGACCTGACAGTCCTGAGATCCTCGCTGAGAAACAAGAGAATTGTTTTCCGGGTTCTAGTAAAAGTTGGTTAAAAGTCCAATAAGTCCACCCAAGCTTTAAATGGGTACCTGACTTAAAGTTGTGGGAAGTAAAGACAGCTGGGCGTTGTGCTAGCAACACAATTCCTTTAAATGCCGAGGTTACGGAAACATATGAACACAACACTTCATCTGTCTTTCAGGGCTATGGGGACTTTACTTACTACAATTACTATTTACACACACGCACGCACATAAAAAAACGCTCACATTGATCATGAAGGCGCCAAGGAAGTATTGAATTCATAGCCGGCACAACGCTGACAGGGACTTATAATCAAAGCTGCAGTTATCTGGGGCAACGTGATCAACTTTGGGTTTAAATGCGCTTCACCAAAGCGAAAGAAAATGTGCGCTCGATTTGATGACGCCATTTGTGCACCTTAAGCGCTCGCGAGCCAGTTGACACATTTCTTCACTGCACACTTACATGCAGATCGACCTGACCTCTCCCCCCCCCCCCCTTTTCCAAAGCCCCACTTCAACTCATTCACAATTATGTCTCACCTATACCCTAGAGACATGGTGACATAAAATCTGAAAGAAACGAAGCGTGTCCCTGGTCACGCCTCATTAGTCTGATCGCCTTAATGACCTTGCAGGTCTTGTCATTAGACCCCTTCGGTACCAGATTCTTGTCTCTCTTTACGCCGCTCATCCAACTGGAAAATTACGGTAGTCATTCACGGCCAGGAAATGACCGTCATATATGATGCAATGTTATCTCAATTTTTACCGTAGCTAGTGTAAAAAAAAAGGCCTTTTTTTTTCCAAAAAAAAAAAAAAATAATAATTCAGAGATTACCGTAGTTATTATAAAAAATTATGCCAATTTCAAATGATAATACAACTTTTTTTTTTTTTAACAGTTGACAGTTTACAGAACTTGGTATACAAAAATATGCACCTTTTTTTAAGAAAAGGTCAGAGCAATAGATGTGTACAATTTATATCCTTTTTTTAAAAAAAAAAATGACGTTTATTTTTCTCTTCAAATGACATCAGAGAAATAAATAAATGGTAAATTTGTACGCAAGTCCAATCTGTCTATCATAAGGTATATGCATACAATTATACATACCATTAAGTATAAAGTGTAAAACAGAAGTGCAGGTAGCCCACAACTATTGACCATTACGATTATCTGGCATTCATACTGGGCCCCAAAACA
The DNA here is from genome assembly GCA_021962125.1 of Bulinus truncatus. Taxonomy (NCBI): domain Eukaryota; kingdom Metazoa; phylum Mollusca; class Gastropoda; family Planorbidae; genus Bulinus; species Bulinus truncatus. Next base: position 91,934 of record JAGDYQ010000442.1, on the reverse strand, counting down.
TTTCTTTTGACAAGCTCAACGGGCCCCCCCTCCTGTCAGCGTAACTGTATATACAAGTGTGTATGGCTGTGAATATGTGTGAGTGACTATATACATATACATGTATACATATATATATATATATATATATATATATATATATATGTATATAAGTGTATGTCTTTATATGTATGTGTGTAGCTGTGTACTTATGCGTCCGACTGGGCATATATATATATATATATATATATATATATATATATATATTTATTTATTTATATATTTATATATATATATATATATATATATATATATATGAGTCTATGTATATATGTGATAAATGTGTATATATGTATGTGTGGCTGTGTGAATGTGTGTGTGACTGTTTGAATTTAATTGTGAGTATTGTTCTAAACGAATGGGTTGTCCGCCTGTGCTTGCATGTGGATGTGTGTGTGTGTGTGGATGGATGTGTGCATTTGTGTGCGTGTGGATGATTTGTTTGCATATATGTGTGTGTGTGTTGGGATTAACGTGTGTATGTATGTGTGTGGGGAGGGGGGTGAGTTAGTATATTGACGTGTTACTCAATGATCTCAGCAAGTAATTCAAGTAATCAATCACGGTAAACGAGACCAAGTAACTCAAAGTTATCTATCACGGTAAACGAAACCACGGTGCTCATTAATTAAGACCGTCGAATTGGTGGGGGTTCACGTGACGTCCAAACCTGATCTCTAGCGGGTCGATGAAAAGCCAGAGAGACATTGTGGACTAATCAGAAGTACTTCGGAAGAAGTCGTTTCCTGTGCGTGAGAGTGTGTCTGTGTATATGTCCGTGAGAATGTGTGTGTTGACCAGGTCATTATTTTATCATGTCATGTAATCGATATAGACAACAGATTAGTGTCTGAACAGACAAAGGACACAAAAAGAAAAGCCAGACAAGGTCAGTCGATGTCTGTCAGGTAAATCACCAGCGGCTACACCGGAAGTCTGGATTCACGTTTTTTTAGCTGACCCATTCGGCTCAGCGGTTTGAGACCAGTTGACAATAAACTTCGACGCCTCGGAGTCTCTTGGGTGGTTAGCACAATCGGTGCGGTGAAGCTCTAACGTTCAAGACCTATCGGTGATATCCAGTCACCCGCGCTGTATCCATGTTCATTGAGGTTAAGGAGTTTCGTCCCAGGAGTGTTTTCAGGGTCAAGTGCGTGCATCTCACCTTTGCACTAAAACACTAACGACGATATCAACGTTTTTTTTTGTGCGAAGTCGTTAAGATCAAATGGACCGCAAGGAAATGACGCCAAGAGAAGTTAAAAGGAACAATTCGGTTTACTGGATTTGATGACAATCAGTCTTCAGGGTAACAAGTTCAATCAATATACGTCACACACAAAAACAAATTGTCTCTGTCAGATAATTGGTCTATGTGTTTGTCAGGTGATGGATGAATGAGCTAATAGCGTGAACACCGAACTCATTAACCTCGACGTTAGATTATCTGCTACACACTCTGCATAACGCAATAAGCGGAAATTGAGCAGGGGAAAAAAAGTCAGTGTGTTAAAATTTCAGAGAGTACAATGTCTGTTAAGACAAGGTCATTAGTGAGTCAGCTAATGGTTCTTTTCTCTGGTTTTCAGAGCTCACCTAGAAGTTTATTTACATAAAGCTTTCGAGTAGATGACAGCGATTTCCAAGATTGACTAAAATTGTTGTAATATACACTCGTTTTGATACATACTTTTTTAAATGTGTAAGCAGATAAACAAAGACTTATAGAAGGAAAAAAAAACCAAATTACATTTCGAATGCTTCCCTTCATGAAAGAAGCACACTTTATTAATTAATGCCCTGTGGGTTGTATTAAACATATTCACGTGATAACGGATGCAGTTAAAAACACAACAACACAGATACACTGACACAGTTAACAAAAACACAACAACACAGATACACTGACACAGTTGACAAAAACACAACAACACAGATACACTGACACAGTTAACAAAAACACAACAACGCAGATACACTGACACAGTTAAAAGCACAACAACACAGATACACTGACAGTTAACAAAAGCACAACAACACAGATACACTGACACAGTTAACAAAAACACAACAACACAGATACACTGACACAGTTGACAAAAACACAACAACACAGATACACTGACACAGTTAAAAAACACAGATAAACGTACTGTCATAGGTGGTTTTTGTGAATAAATTGCTTGTGTATAATATATATTTTACTTGACACTTCTTCTTGTGGTAGGTGTATATAAATCATTTGTAGTATGACCGATTAGCCAGTCTCTTCTGAGTTTCTTGTATATTTATTATTTGTACATTAAATGAAGTGTCCACAGATATGTGTGAGACGTAACACATATATTAACAGTTATGAAACACTGAATAAACAGTTTGTTGAAATATATATATGTATTTATTTACACTTGAATAATCTTACTTTAATGATGTATAATATAGTAGAATAAAATGATGATGTCGTAGTTCCTCTAGTCTTGTCAATTATCCTCTCAAGAAATCTATCGTCTAATCATGTCTGAAGAAATATATCGTCTCTCTATCGTCTAATTATTCTCGTCTGCTCTAACTATTATTTTCTACTTCCGCTGAGCTAAGTGGCCAGATAATTCAAACCATCTCTGTGCCAACTATAAATTCTATAGCCTAATCTGATTATTACACGTACTCAGTAAAATAACACATAAAACGACACAGTAAAAACACACACATACAACGACACAGTAAAAGCACACAAATACAATGGCACAGTAAAAACACACAGAAGCAATACACAGTTAAAACACAGATACACTAGCATCGTGCTTAAGCTGCTATGGCCGACTCAAGAGGGGTGCAACTCGAACACATATCATGGGTACTCACTCTGTCAGGGCGAAAATCCCAGAGGACCAAATCCCAAGCAGACTCAACTTCCAGAGGACAAAAGCCCCAACATGAATGTAGAATGTAATATTTAAAAATGTAATTTAGATTTTGTGTTATGATAAAAACAGATAATTGAATATTTTTTAAAGCAAAGAACCCTAATAAGATAAAATCATATTATTTTTGTAAAATTTATAGGTCATTTTGGCAGGTCATTTATTTACAGCTTAACAAAGTAAAGTTACATAATGCCATAAAGTCTACTTTTGCCTAGTTTGTCACAAAACGCTCAGACGGCTCTAGGTATGAGTTACATTATTTGTTAAGTACAGTTGGTATTCGGTTAACGAACTGTTCGGACAGCGAACAAATCGGAAACGAACACTTTCAGAAAAGATTTTTGTGTTCGGACAACGAACAAAATTCGGATAACGAACAAAAACTAATTCTAACGAAAACGTCTCTGCTCTCGAAACACCCGACATCTCCTCAATTTGTCCTGAAAATGGATGCGCGCGTGCACTGACACGTCATCATTCATACTACGTAGCAGTGAAGCAGCACCATACGACGCGTAGGGTAGTGTGCGACGACACATTGTCAATAGTGTACCATACATATGTAGTTGGTTTATGTCCTTGTGGTTTTCGTATGTGCTTCTCTAAACGCCTTATAAAAAACCCCTGAAAATTTGAAAATATTATGGGACCTGAAAAGAATGGAGTGTCAAAAACTGTGCTCACCATAAAAACCAAGCAAGAGATTATAACTAAAGTAGAGAGTGGACAAATAATGACTGATGTTACCAGGCAGTATTGCTTGAGCAGGTCTACTGTAGGCACAATCCTAGCTAAAAAAGATATCATCAAGAAGACTCAAGCCGCTAAAGGAGTAACGAAAATTATTTCTGAGAAGCAAAAAAAAAAGTGTCATCCATGATAAAATCGAGAGTTTGCTTTTAGTTTGGATAAATGAACGGGAGTTACAAGAGATGTAACTAGATTGGCCATCATTCAAGAGAAGGCTGGAGAAATTTTTTAGAAATTTAAAGAACAAACTCCATGCTCGTCCTCCGAAAATCTAGAATTCAAGGCTACCACTGGCTGGATTACAAAATTTAAAAGGAGATCTGGCATTAAACAAGCTGATGTCAATAGTGTTGCTGATCTCTACAACGACATTGCTATCAATCATTTCCTGAAAGTCCTGAAGGAGAGAGAAAAACATCCGACATTGGACATGTTCTTTAACGCCGAAAGAATGGAAAAGGACTGATAAATAAGCAAGACTATATGTATGTCTCATATTTGTAATAAATAAACTTACTAAGAAATTATTCTTGTACATGACAATTTTTTTTATTTAATGTTTAGGATCTTCAGAACGAATTAATCGAATTTCCATTAACATATATGGTAAATCGATATTCGGTTAACGAACGATTCGGATAGCGAACATAACTGTGGAACTGATTAAGTTCGTTAACCGAATACCCACTGTAATTGAATGGGTAGAGCTTTTCGCGGTGAGTTTGAACGCAGTCAGTGGCTCTCAAGTTGGGGGGGGGGGACAATGGGGTGACGGGCAGAAATGTCAATAGGAGCGGCCGTCCAAGAGCGACTGTTGGTGAGAGTTGAGCAGGCAGTAAACTGCTCAGTTTGGCGCTGTTTGAGTCCAAATGTCGACTCTCGGCCGCTGTAGGTAGGTTGAGGAAACCGGTGGAACATGTTCTATTTGAGTGCCCCGGGCTGGCGGACCACAGGGTGGACCAGATGCTAGCCATTTGTCTCTATGGCAGTTCAAGTACGCTGAAGAACACGGCGAGTTTGATCTTATGGGAGAGAGTACAAAGAAAGAGAGTGAGAGTGAGAGAGAGAGAGACAGAGAGAGAGAGACAGAGAGAAAGAGACAGACACAGAGAGAAAGACAGAGTGAGACAGAGAGAGAGAGAGAGAGAGAGACAGAGAGAGAGACAGACACAGAGAGAAAGACAGAGAGAGAGACAGAGAGAGAGAGAGAGAGAGAGACAGACACAGAGCGAAAGACAGAGAGGGAGACAGAGAGAGAGAGAGAGAGAGACAGACACAGAGAGAAAGACAGAGAGAGAGACAGAGAGAGAGAGAGAGACAGAGAGAGAGAGAGAGAAAGAGACAGAGAGAGAGATAGAGAGAGACAGATTATAGCGGGAAACAACAACAGTAAAAACCTAAACTTCAAGTCCAATTATATTAATTGATATCTTCTGAAGTGAAACAGGTTCCATATGGATGGCAGGGGTTCTCACCCTGTCAAGTCCTGTTCACCTTATGGGCTCTTAATCTAACATGAAACTTCATTTTTTACTAGTCTCAGTGAACTTGGTCCATGGTGGCAACAGAGTCATTGATTTTAAGCCCTAACAGTTCCTTAACGGGCTCTGGCCATCGGGGACACGAGAAGATGTGAACAAAAAGTGCACTTTTATAAAGTATGCCATTGGCTGCCAGGTCTTGTCACGTGATAATCAAAGGACGATAATCCTCAAAGGGTAAAGTAGGATTATGTATAAAAAAATGGCTTGTTAAGGGGAATCATGCGTTATGTCTCTTGTCCCTGTTTAAATGACTTAATTTAGACGTGTCAATCTGCCTAATCGATGTCAGTAGCAGCGACATTCTGAAGTACACACCCACACATACTATAGTAAAGAAAACTATCGCAAGCATTTTGTTTAGTACTTTAGACATTTTGTTTAGTACTTATGACATTTTGTTTAGTACTTTAGACATTTTGTTTAGTACTTAGGAAATTTTGTTTAGTATTTTAGACATGTTGTTTAGTACTTAGGACATTTTGTTTAGTACTATAAACATTTTGTTTAGTACTTTAGACATTTTGTTTAGTACTTAGGACATTTTGTTTAGTACTATAAACATTTTGTTTAGTACTTTAGACATTTTGTTTAGTACTTAGGACATTTTTGCCTGTCAAATGTGTACTAGGGCCGCAGACTGAAATTCTGGGGCTCCTGAGTTTGCATAAAAAAAAGACGAAACACTTTGAAAACGACGGGGCCTAACATAGGCTTATGGCCCCTGTCAAGTGTACGGGCAGCCCCTCCCCTGTCCACAGCATTAAAAAATTACCCTTCTTACAACAGGGTATCAAACGAAAGAATTCAGAATAACTTTCAAACTAACCGGACATTACTACGTATTGTAGAAACAAACGTGCACCATTGGTTAGTCTGTGTCTGTGTCTGACCGAATTTCTGTCTATGGGCAGACTTTGGTTTTTTTTATTTTTTATTTGTAAGTCTCTTTGTGTGTCTGTGCGCGTGTGTGTCTGTGTGTGTGTGTGTGTGTTTGTGTCAGAGAAAACAAAATAATGGAAGTGTAATTCGGGAGGGGGGGGGGAGGAGGAGTAAAAGAAAAAAAAAGCTTTATGTTTGGTATGGGACGATGTTTTGACGCTAAAAATGACTTTGTTTATGTAAACAGTTGCAAATCTTTAAAAAAAAAAAAACACACAAAACAAACATCATAAAAACAAAATGAAACAAGTAAATCTTTTTATGTATTAATAAAAAATAAAAAGATATGGGCAGACATTCTTATTAGGTGTCGGGCGTCTCTGTGCCCCCCCCCTCCCCCTTCCCCCTCCCCTCCCCAAGGGATTCGATTCTGGCTTATAAGATGTTCTGAAAAAAAAAATGGAGGTTTATCGGAAGTCACATGACTGACATATTTACAGTGGTGCCGATAATAATGAACAGGGGGAACCCATAAACACACACACACGCGCATAAACACACACACGCGCGCACACACCCACACAAAACTAAAACAAAATCGATCAACACCCTTTCATGCGCCGCCACAAACACACCCCTTTCCCACCCGCGCACTCTCTTAAATCTTCGAAGCTACAATGAAGACAACATGTCAAAGATTGGTACCGTAAAAAAAAAAAGAGATAGTAACCGTTAATCTGCGTCTATCAGAGTGCAAATATATATAAAGCCGCAATAAACAAGATTTTGAAAAGGGTTCATTGCTGCCAATCATGGCTGATCCATGGCACCACAGGGCAAAAGGTCGAGTCTCTGTGATACCAGTCAATGTTTGAAATATTTGTAGCCCCGGTCATATATGGACAGCAAATTAGACCCCACCTCCCCCACTTCTAAAAGGCCCAACTCTCAACTTTATTGCCATGAACAGAATACGATATGAACTGCATACACCGCACGATATGAAAACCACCTGCGAGTGAGACACACGGTTACATCGCATTCACCGCACGAAATGAATACTACTTGAGGGAGACACACGGGTTAGACAATTACGTATTTAACGATTATGTTTTTGACTATTTTGTATCTTTTTATGTTTTTAAAAAAAAATATGTTTATTGATTTATTTTATTGATTTTCTTATAACCAGGATCTTTATTACTTTTTGTTATGTGTGACGTCCCGGTAAGGATGAGATGAATTCTCTTAGATCCTATAAGCCACTAATGGGACGGTTTTTGCAGTGCCCTTCTTTCATCCCCACCATAGCCGATAGTGCAATGGCCATGGAGGCACCACGGGAGATATAGCAGGGACTTAAGCCATGACCTGAAAATATACTTTAATCTTCACAGAAGATCGAACCAGAGACAGCCGAGCGTTTTACCGCACGACCATCCGCCCCCTTTACTTTTTTTTGTTATAATCTAGGTCGTAACTACTTTCGCCTGTTATGCTGGCTGTTCGCCTGGTATGCTTGCTGTTCGCCAGTTATACTGGCTGTTCGACTGGTATATTGACTGTTCGCCTGTTATGCTTGCTGTTCGACTGTTATACTGACTGTTCGCCTGTTATGCTGGCTGTTCGCCTGGTATACTGGCTGTTCGCCTGTTATGCTTGCTGTTCGCCTGTTATGCTGGCTGTTCGACTGTTATGCTGGCTTTTCGCCTGTTATGCAGGCTGTTCGCCTGTTATGCTGGCTGTTCGCCTGTTATGCTGGCTGTTCGACTGTTATGCTGATTCTAAAAAAAAAAATCGGAATGACGCCAAGTACCTCTAGGTCAACAATTATCACAACGCAGTGACAGAAATATTATATTTAACAAACAAGTTTTTTTTTTTTTGTAACTCTTGATTACAATATTTATAGAAATGTCCAGATAACTTTAGCCACATAATTAACTTCACCTGACCACGCCGCAGGGTAAATATCAAGTATCTGGACTGTCGAATCAACAAACCAAAAAGTTGATCGCTCACTGTTAATTTTTTTTTTTTGCTGATTCCCCCCCCCCCCCCACCCCCTTAGGTAAAAAAACAAATGATGTTGTGATTGTTGCTTCCTTCGGCGAGTGTCAATTTAATTGGCAACTTGTGTGTCCCAGTGTCCAGTGTTGTCACCTCAGGTCTGAACGTGCCGCTTGAGATCAGGTGTGGAAAAAAATGACGGGCCGCAATGTCACGTGCTGTTACGTAATTAACGTCAGGTGAGTCTACAATAAAGATGCGGGAAATATGAAAGGTGAAATAAAAACAGACAGACATCACAGGTACCGTAAGCCCACCCCCAAATTAATTTTAAAAATCAAATTTTATTATAAAATATACTTCTTTATCATTGTGTTCCAAATTTTTCTTATATAAAAACTCTCCACACAGCCCCCCACCCCAAGCCGCACATCCCCCCCCCCCAAAAAAAAAAACTAAATCCTGGCTACGGCCTTGCATACATATATACATACATATATACATACATATTATATGACCTACTTAAAATGGATGAGAAAGGAAATAGAGAAATAATAGAAACATTTATTTTTTTTTTTTGAAAATCATGATTGCTTCCTAATGGTTTTTTTTTTTTTAAATATACATTTACACCTTAGAAAATATTTGTAAAACAAGTTTCTCTGTATGGCATCAATGACTCAGATATTCATTTTTACATCCGACACATTTTGATTTCTCTACATTTTCAGCCTGAAAACACTTTTGAAAAATCAAACGATCAAGTTTTTCCTCACTTTCTGTGACGTGTGTTATTTGCGCTATGAACAAAAGATTCTTTTTTTGAATAAAATAAAAACAAAAACAAAAACAACCACCGGAATAAAATACAAAATTGATTTTTAAAAAAAAATAAATTGCCCCAGCACAACGGCAGGTAATTTGAAACTTGTACAAAGTATAAGTGAAGTCTACAAAAGAAGGAATAAACATTATAAAAAAAACGAATCACGTGGACCATAAAGCTAAGAAAATATTCCCCTTGTAGTGAGATACAAGAGAATCGACATTAACATCGTGAGCATTTGGAAAATAAAAATGAGTTTAATGTTTGGGGGGGGGGGGGATAAAAAAAAAGGATTACGTCCCCTTCTGCATTTCATCATCCACTGAACTCGGCCAACCATGTCTGGAGGAACCGAAGCGCGTCTAAATTTATTGCTGTCGACTTGCGATTACATAAGTAATAACCATTTTTTTTTAAAATTGTAACCGCGTTTCATTCATAACACGCTTCCATTAATACATCCTCACCTGGGGCCTAGGCCGATTAGCAATAGCCACGGGGAAGGCACTAACGTACTGGTTTCTAGAGCTCTGGGTCTTTAGAGAATTGATTAAGGATCGCTGATTTTGACTCAAAAAAGTAAAAACAGCATTGCGTGACTGAGTGTCTACTGAAGGCGCAGGGAATAAAAAAATACCCCCATGTTTCAAAGCCCTACTTGTTAGGCTAACCAGAGGCGACCCTTAGACGGGGGGTGGGGGAGGGGCTAAGAGTACTGCCCTGCGCCAGAGAGTGGTCCGCGACTGGAGATTCTTTTGCTGCGGAGTTGTAATAAAACTTAACACTCGACTCCCCCCCCCCCGACCCCCTCCCCCCCCCCCCGCGTTAGGTACTCTCCAAACGCCCCTCGCGTGGTAGCACAACTTTTATTTATTCCCGCGCAAGGCCGCTTCCTCTTCTGCTCGACAATCTATTCACATACGCCGTTATTCTCTTCATCACGCGATGCACAGCATGAAGTACACAAAATTTAACGATTTCCTCTCCCCCCGAAACATTTTTATTTGGCGCAATGTATGTGTTATGTTAGTGTAAACAATACCTCTCTGTAATTATGATTGCACACATTAGCCCACAGAAAGGACTTTTTAAAACACATCTCTTAATGTGTCCATTCATTCCCCATAACCACCACGTCGGTTATTGGAATTAAAAAAAAATAATGATTGTTGCATACATAACAACAATCATAAACAGTCTTAGTTACACAAAGATGCTTTTATGGATCAACAATTTAACTAAGGAGAGAAAGAAGAAAAGAGGAAAATTAAGTCTAATCAAGTTGAGACCGACTTCAGTTTATTTCCAACCTACGGTTAAACTATTTAATAAAACCTGCCTCACAACGAAATGTAATTTCACGGTCTTCAGACCAATGGAAATAACCCTGACACTTCCACGGAAGTGACGCAACAGTTCGTTCAGCCAATGGAAATGAGTCTTCAAAGTAAGTTTAGCGTGTGCGTGTTTATGTGTGAAAATTGTCAATTAAAGGTGACTTTTACTGTAAAACACTTTAAAAAAACAACCAATGATTGAATATATCAGCCAGTCATATAGAGAATAAAATAAAAATAAAAATTGCAATAATGAAATATAAAAAAAAACGTAAAAGCAAATAAGCAAAAAAAAAAACAAAGAAAGTAAAAGTAAAATAGAATAAAAAACAAAACAAACGAGTTTCCCTTCGTTCTCTAAAAATCCCTCCCGAGGCCGAGTTTGACGGAATTAATTATGAGTGTGACATTTTCTTTTTTTTTTTGGCTTGACTTAGCCGCCTGATGATTGTCACGGGGGCGATGGGCATGACTGAAGGGCTGACAGAAGTGTGTCACAGATTAAACGACAAAAGGAGCAGGTGGTCGAAAAGAAAACAAAAAAAAAATAGTCAGAAATGTGTCTGTCACACGGTCAACCGCCATACGTCAATGTGAGAAATTATTTCTTCGGATGATATTTTTGCTTATTTGTTTATTTTGATTGCCGAGGTTATGACAGTTCAATAGCACCATGACGTAGAGCAGTTTAATAGCACCATGACGTAGAGCAGTTTAATAGCACCATGACGTATAACAGTTCAATAGCACCATGACGTATAACAGTTCAATAGCACCATGACGTAGAACATTTCAATAGCACCATGGCGTAGAACAGTTCAATAGCACCATGGCGTAGAACAGTTCAATAGCACCATGGCGTAGAACAGTTCAATAGCACCATGGCGTAGAACAGTTCAATAGCACCATGACTTATAATTAGAATTAATAAGGATCGAGCTGTCCTGATTTTTTTGAAAGGGGATAAATACAAAATAATGTTACTGGGAAAATATTTTTGGAGAGATATTGCACAGGAAATATTATGATATTTATTTCATGAATAACTAATAACATAACTAGACTGTTGTTAACTGTTATGTAGACAGTTGATAACTATTATGTAGACCGTTGATAACTATTACCAGTGTCATGCCGTGCTAAAATAACATTCAGTGCATAGAAGATGATGGAGACATACAAATAAAGAAAGTATTATTTCACAAAATTTTGTCTTTTAGTTTTTCGATTTTAATTCAATACACTCTGTATGCGGTAGCGGTGTCTAACCGCCCCGTACTAGAGTAGGGTGCGATGCGCCCCAAAAAAAAAAACCCAGATAAAAAACAATTATATAAGTAATACAATTATCAGCACTAATTACTAGCATGGTTGCCTTTTGAGAAATTAAAAAAAAAAAGGTTGAGAAGAACTGCTTCAATGGCGTGCACTGTTAAGTGACTGACACTGACCAATGGAGACAACAAGGAGAACAGCATGTAATGGGGTAATGGTGAGGGATGAGAGGAGCCCCCCCCCCCCTGAACTTCGCCGTACCATTCATTCTCACATCCCACATCGCCAACCCGGTAACGCGATCAGCCGCCGATCGGACGTGTATATTAGGATGTGGCCCAGTTTACACAGTGACCTATATTGGTGGAGCTGGTCATCGGCATTGACTTTTTTGTTTGTCATGTGACTAAAAATAATATCTAAGACTTCTTTCGAAACAGACTGGCCGTACACTACGCCGAGCATTGTTTAGTCTGCAATCAGTGTCCATCCAGTCACTTCAATCAATGTAATCCAGTCACTTCAATCAATGTAATCCAGTCACTTCAATCAATGTGCATCCAGTCACTTCAATCAATGTAATCCAGTCACTTCAATCAATGTAATCCAGTCACTTCAATCAATGTAATCCAGTCACTTCAATCAATGTGCATCCAGTCACTGCAATCAATGTAACCCAGTCACATCAATCAATGTACATACAGTCATGTCAATCAATGTACACCCAGTCACTTAAATTAACTGAAAAAAAAAACTGGGAAGACAACTTCCTGTAGTTCTGTAAAAGTAAATTTAAATGGCAATTAATTCAACAGCCAATCAACAAATAAAGTAAAATAAAACCGTGCAGATGTGTCAATTAAAACAGACAAAATGTCAAGAAAACAAGTCAGAAAGACAAACAACAGACTACACGTGTTTCCTCTATTTTTGAGTATCTTTTGGTTTTGGTTTTCAACATTACATTTCCTGTGCACATAAACTGAAGTAATACATTATTTGTATGGGTGTGTCGCATCACGCAGCCCAATAGATGGATCTATGTTTTTGTTATTGGGAGAGAGAGAGGGGGGGGGAGTTGTCTGTCTGTCTGCCTGCCTGCATGTCTATCTATCTATCTATCTATCTATCTATCTATCTATCTATCTATCTATCTATCTATCTATCTATCTATCTATCTATCTATCTATCTATCTATCTATCTATCTATCCATCCATCCATCCATCCATCCATCCATCCATCCATCCATCCATCCATCCATCCATCCATCCATCCATCCATCCATCCATCCATCTATCTATCTATCTATCTATCTATCTATCTATCTATCTATCTATCTATCTATCTATCTATCTATCTATCTATCTATCTATCTATCTATCTATCTATCTATCTATCTATCTATCTATCTATCTATCTATCTATCTATCTATCCTCTTCAACTGTCTGTCTATATACTTATCTATCTGTCTAAATGATTGCCTGATTGTCATTCTATGTGTCTGTTTATCTAACCTTTGCACACTGTAAATTATCAGATTTCATGGTACAGATATACATGGAAAAAAAAATTATTTCTTTGTGCGATAAAAATAAATTTAAAAAATGACCAGGTTTTTATTTTTGTTTCTTCTCCTGGACACCAGGCGGCTAATGTCAAAAAACGTTTTAAAAATAAAACTGACTACACAGTGGCGTCACTAGGGGAGTGCCAGGGTGGACGTGCCGCACCGGATGACACAATTTTAGGGGTGACACCGAAATGAATAGTTCTAAATTTCATAGCAGAAAAAACTCGGTATTGTCGGTTTTATAACTGATCATAGTTAAAAGCAAGTGCAGTAGCACAGGGTGTCACCATGCAGAGCAGTAGCTCAGGGTGTCACCATGCAGAGTAGAAGCACAGGGTGTCACCATGTAGAAAAGTCACACAGGGTACCACCATGCAGAGTAGAAGCACAGGGTGTCACCATGCAGAGCAGAAGCACAGGGTGCCACCATGCAGAGCAGTAACACAGCTAGCGCGTCTGGAGCTTAGGTAAATGACTACAGTTCAAACCTGCTCGAATCAATCTAGAGTTATTTTTTTTTTTGCAACGTTCTAAAAAAAGGGACGCATGTAGTCACGTGGTTTCATGAAATTGGAGACGTAGTTTACAAACTCAGTTGAATGAAAGTACAATGCATCTTTCTGAAATACAGTCAGTAATACTATCTTTTTTTATCACCAGAGGCGTTGTGAGGGGTGGACAAGAGGGGGCATCATGCCACATGCGCTACTCAGAAAGGGGCGCCAAATGGTATATTTTATAAATAATATTATATGGTTTTCGAATGGGAGGGGGCGCCATAAAAAGGTATTAAAAAGGAATTGTGCCCCGGGCGCGAGTTAAGCTCGCTAGGGCACTGTTTATCGCTCAAGTATTTTAAAGAAAATTCTCTCATGTCTTGTGCAGGAAGGAAAATTCCGAAATTTGTACCATTGCTCATGGTGGAAGTCTTAATGGAGGGGGGAGGGGGGTGACACCCTGAATTTTCCGCACCGGGTGACTCCAACTATGGTGACGCCACTGTATCTACTGTAACAATTTTTTTTTTCAGCACTGCGCCGGAGAGTTCTGTTCTTCACGTCTGTAAATCTCCTTTTGAAACTCGATGTTTGTGTTGTTGTTAGTTTTGTTTTTGTTTACATGTTTACAAATATAAACCCGTGCCGGGAAATTTAACAGGAGAAATTGTAATAATAAAATTATCGGGAATAAATCACCCCCCCTCCACGGACCCTCCCAGAAATCACTCATATAATTTTTTTTCAGTCAGATGCATTTGTAAATTAGATAACAATAAATGACGCCCACACACACACAAACACACACACACACACACACACACAAACATCACCAACAAGAATAAGTCAGGTGACTTTCATTAGAGTGATTTCAATTACTTAATGCGCCAAAAGGGAAATGCTCCTCGTACGTCAAAGACGTACTTCGTATTTTTTTTTTACGGGATACGTCAATTTTTTCTAATTATACATCAAAATAAGAAATTATTTTGTGTGGCGCACTAGTGATGTTGGTTGTTCGCTTGGCCGTGACCCAGTTTGGCAAGCTATGTGCGGGTTCGATTCCTGTGAGAGACATAAAATTTTTTGTTTAGATTTTATTTTTCAGGATCAGGGATAGGGGGTTAGGGTGTGGAGCAATATCTATTGATGGTCATTTTTAAATAAATCATAAATTATTTTGTTCAGATTTTTTTTTCAGGATTAGGGTTAGGGATAGGGTTAGGGTCAGGGATAGGGTTAGGGATAGGATTAGGGATAGGGTTAGGGTTAGGGATAGGAATAGGGTTAGGGATAGGGTTAGGGTGTGGAGCAATATCTACTGCATTTATAACTTTACATCATAAGAGTTCCTCAAAGTTTTGCTTGACGTACGAGGTAAAAAAAAAATACATTGTACGTCTTTGACGTACGAGGAGCCAGTGCGTAAACAAAATATCTACCTGGGTATATTTATCCCACCCGTTAAGACCATTGTATTTATTTCCATCTCCTCATGCCTGTGATTCTCTTCCCCCCTCCCCCCCCGCCCAATTTCTCCTATCTCCTCTGTCTGTCTGTCTGTCTCGTTTGTTCACTGTTCTGTCAAATAGCTAGATTTAAAGGTATATAAAAACATAAAATTTTTTTTAATAATTTCTAAGATATGCCACGTCAAACTTCATGAGCTCAAAGACCTAATGTAATTTTTTTTTATTACGTAAGAAAAAAAATTCTTTATCTTCATTTTTTTTTAATGAAAAAAAATGTTCTACAAAATGATGACAAAGCTATAATTAGAAAGTGGAATGAAAAAAAAAAGGGGGAAGCAACCTAAACCCAGAATATCGCATTAGTTTTAAAAAAAATAAATTCACGTCTGGACGTCACATAGCAAAGCGCGCCAAGAGAGAAAAAAAAAAACTTCAGAAAAAAAATTCAGAATCCGGTCTTTGCATCTTCTGTGTCTGGTGACACTGATAGACGGACCGGCTCCCCCGTGGAGTCACTTAATGCGATAAGTACTCACTTTCAACCCCCCCCTCCCCCCAACCCCCACTCCCAACCTTTTTTTGTTTAAAAAAAAAACAACACTTTTTTAGAACTTTTAATAAAAAAAAAATGCATAGAGAATATAATCAGTTTAAACAAGTAAAGTGATTGATGAAGGAATTCTACTTTCTGTTCAACTCAAGATGGTACTTCATTAAACAGATCTCTCTCTCGATCTCTCTCTCTCTCTCTCTCTCTCTCTCTCTCTCTCTCTCTTAATTTTTATTGGTCTAAAAGAAATGGTAGATTTAATTTAAATAGTTCAATTCAATGAGATATCAGTCACTTAAATAAATAAAAAATTAAAAAAAACTGACCTTCCGATCAATAAAAAAAAGTTTTGTTTGGTTTGTGGTCTGATGGAATTGTGTTCTGTCTATATTGTGGTCGGGTGGAATTGTGGTCTGTGTGTATTGTGGTCGGATGGGATTGTGGTCTGTGTGTACTGTGGTCTGATGGAATCGTTGTCTATGTGTATTGTGATCTGATGGAATTGTGGTCTGTGTGTATTGTGGTTGACGGAATTGTGGTCTATGTGTATTGTGGTCTGATGGAATTGTGGTCTGTGTGTATTGTAGTCTGATTGAATTGTGGTCTGTGTGTATTGTGGTTGACGGAATTGTGGTCTGTGTGTACAAAATACGCTCCTGAATGAACCCCTCCCCCCCCTCCCCATATCTTTTAGACCAAACTTTATAGGTCAATCCACGCATCCAGTGACGGAATGGGTCTGAAAATATTGTTTGGAACAGCTGCAACCGTGGCTCACTCTATGAATTATGATTTTGATAGACGATAAAAAGAAATTGGTTGGGGGTGGTTATGGGTAAGGTGTGTGTGGGCGGGAGCATAATGTTTATTGTTCAAGGGGTTGTCCCGTCCCTCGGTAAGTATGACCATTCAGATGCTGTGTGTGTGTGAAGTCCCTGTAAGGATGAGACCCCCACAAAGCCGACAGTGCATGGACTTTAGCCATGACCTGAACATTTTCCTTGGTGCCGGAAATCGAACCAGGTACCTTCAGGTCGACAGTCGAGCGCTTTACCGCACGACCATCCGTCCCCGATCAGATGCTGTGTAGACCAATCTATACATATGTTCAACCATATAAAAACATATTGTGCCTGTATATCTTACATTTTATATAGATTGAAATTATACCTGTTGCTCTTGTTACTTAAATGGCATTTACGGTACCGTCCCACCTCTCCTTGCACAACAACAACAACAACAACAACAATAATAAGACATTCGGAAATAATTTGTCAACAGGACATGATGTTTTCCATTAGTCATAAATCAAATATCAACCCAGCGCCTTCTCACTGATTTGGAATAATAAGAAAAATCTAAGAGTATAATGTACAGATGCCACACATTATTTCTTTACGTGGAAAGACAGACAAGTCTTACTCTCTCTCTCTCTTTCTCACACACACACACACACACACACACACTCTTTCACTCTCTCTTACTCTGCCGCTCTCTCTCACTCTCTCTTTCTTTCACTCACTCTGTCTCTCACTCTCACTTTTTCTCTCTCTCAATCTCTCTCTCTCTCACACACACTCACTCTCTCTCTCTCTCACTCTCTCTTTTCTCTATCTCAATATCTCTCAATCTCTCTGTTTCTGTCTGTCTCTCTTTCACTTTGTAAACATAAATCGTCGAACACTTTGTTTCCTCTTGTACATATGACTTCTTTATGCACACAATTGACATACGAATTCCACACATTTTTTGTCCTGTCAGTCTATGTACATGAATGTTATAGCACAAACCATAATTTCTGCTCCAAACAGCCTTTGGAAAAATTAGAGGAATCGTTATCCTTAAAGTACAGTAAAAGTTCCCTTATCCCTTAAGGACCATCGGGGCATATAAAGTGCAGAATTCATCGGTTTCTGTAAACTGGGGATTTAAAGGCTAGTGCAGCGCCCAGCCGCCTGACTTCCCGCCAAACTTAATTCATGTGACCCATTTAAAGCTGGTTGATGGACGTGTGGGTCTATCACCAGGACCTGGAAAAATTCCATTGATTCTCACCGAGGATCGAACCCCCGGATGCTTATGTAGAAAGTCGAGCATTACACCACTCAGCCATCCATACCACGTTGCGCCCCCCCGCCCCCAAAAGCCGATAAATGATTAAATGCCCCCCCCCCCCACACACACATCATCCCCAGTTAATTCTATTCTATTAAACATTTAACCCCCCCTCCCCCCCACGATCATTCTTGTTAATTGTTCTTCTGGTTACTTAAGTTTATTTTTTGGTCGCCTGCTTTTTTTTTTAGAAACAATACATCCTCCCTCGTTGAACGGGAAAACCCAATGAAGCCAGATTTAAAAAAAAAATATTCTCACAATCTTAAAAATGAAAAGTTAATTGAAAAAAAAAATATGTCAGGTGAAGATGACAGCGCAGAATTAAAATCAATTTAGCTTAAAAAAGTATGCACAATATTTCACTCTTCGGAATTCAATAGCGAAAGAAAGAAAAAAAAACAAGAAAATTAACATTGAATTAAAGATAAAATAAAGAAATACAAATAAAATACAGATTATCTTTTTGAAATGTTTTATGTGAAGAGAAAGTACAGAATACAGAAATGAAGTTGAAACTTGAATTGACGTAGACATGGGCGTATTCATGGGGGGGGGGGGGCAAGGGCGGCATTTGCCCCCCCCCCTTACATTTAAAATGGGGGGGGGGCAAGGGGGCATTTCCCCCCCTTACATTTAAAAAAAATGTCATAAAGTTGTTATTTGCCCCCCCCCGGAAAATTTTTGCCCCCCTCCCTGGAAAAATTCCTAGCGACGCCCATGAACGTAGAGGAAATACAGAACTTTCATTGGATCAGATTTTCAAGAAACAGTAGAGATACTGTTTAGTATGAATATGCATGCGTTCCAACAGAAGGCATCTCCATTCACAATACTTTATACCTCCACAATGTCAACTTGAGCAGCGGGGGGCCCTTCATAAACATCATTTTGTGCCCTTGAATAAGTCAGGGTCTCTGTGTTAACCGAGCCCAAAGAATGAAATTTAAAGGTCTACAATTCGGTCTACGTCAAGCATGTCAAAGTGAGAGTCCCCCCGAGGGCCGCACGAGTCACATTGACCTGTCTTGAGGGCCGCCCACACAAGACACATAACCTCTAATGGGAAGTATTGAAGAACCTATAAAATTCTCATACAAAATGCTGGCTAGTTACGTTCATTAAAAAGTTAAACAATTAATAGTAATGAAATATTTCACTGAGGAAAACCAAACATGATTTAAATTTGTAACAGTAACTTAGAATAATATGTAACAGTCACTTAGAGTAATATGTAACAGTAACTTAGAATAATATGTAACAGCAACCAGAGCTGTTATATTTATGAGGCCTGAAGCGGTAGTTTTGGGGCCCATTACAAAGGAATGGCCTTAAGCAAAAAAATAAAATCAAAGACACTGCTTTCAAATCTTGGGCCGATAATAGTATTGATGACTGGGTCGCCCTCTACACCTCAACTGTCACGTCAATATAGCCTGTGGCTCATCACCTCAACTGTCACGCCAATACACCCTGTGGCTCATCACCTCAACTGTCACGTCAATACAGCCTGACGCTCATCACCTCAACTGTCACACCAATACAGCCTGTGGCTCATCACCTCAACTGTCACACCAATACAGCCTGTGGCTCATCACCTCAACTGTCCCGTCAATACAGCCTGTGGCTCATCACCTCAACTGTCACGTCAATACAGCCTGTGGCTCATCATCTCAACTGTCACGTCAATATAGCCTGGAATTCCATTGCTGTGGACCTTACTGTTCGCAATGTAGGTATCCAAAATGTGAAACTAGGTCATAGATAGAACTAATAGTCAATGTCGGCCGGGCACAATTTTGAACTAGCCCATAGATAGAGCGAGTAAGCATTGCAGACTTACCAGTATGGGGAAACAAACCCATAATATAGAACTAGTAGTCAATGTAGACATGCCAGAAGGTAAAACTAGCCATAAGTTAGAACTGGTTAACAGCAACTTAAGCAGCAGCCCCGTAGCCAAGGGGGGGCACTGGGGGGGCGTGCCCCCCGCTTGGTGTAGAGTGCCCCCGCTTAAAAAAGAAGAAAAAAAGAGGAAAAAATAAAGATAAAAGTAAAGGTGCCCCCTTGCTGGGTATTGGTGCCTCCCTGCTTACTTTGACCGTGCTACGGATCTGTTAAGCAGCAAGATGGTCCCGAAAATGTGTTTAAAAAAAAACAAGCAATCTAAGCCTGTTCCATTCTGGACACAGGACGTGTTAGAGCATTTTCGTATTATGTATCAGTACGTATGCTATCTTTCAGTAAATATTTGTAAATTTTGGAAATGTTTATAAATTCAATTGTGTAATGCATATATCTGAAAAAAAAAAGATATTAAAAAGACGTTTCTTTATATTTGAAAACAAAATTATTTTCTCTTAAATCTAACTACAAGTGGTTTGTGGTCACTGAAATAGGACTCATAATTGAAACATTCTAAATTGTAGTCATTTAATCGTCCGAAAACTCCGTCAATTGTTGTTTGATAATTATATATTATGGGTTTTATAAAAAGTACGGGAAGTAAGTCATGTTGAATAACTGTTACAAAAATAAATAATGATTACGCCCCTTTGATTAGCTTTTATTATTTATAGTTAAAATATAAGCAAAACGGTACATAAAAAACTCTGAGAGGTCAAATCGCGAAATGGATTTTTGATGTACACTTGGCAGGCCAAGACCTACAAAATGATATATACATCATGGGTCTAGGACTTATGGTTGCTGAGATATAGGGCGCTCCATTGTTAATATAGCTTATATAGTAAAAAACGGTACTTTATAAGCCCCCTTTTACGGCCCTCAGAAATCAGATCACGAAATGGACTTTTGCTGCACACATGGCAGGCCAAGACCTACACAATGATATATACATCATGGGTCTAGGACTTATGGTTGTTGAGATCTAGGGTGATGACAGACAGACAGACAGACAGACAGACAAAACGGGGACAATAGAGCATTTTTTTTCGAAAATGCTCTAAAAAGAATCTGATTCAACTGTACATTTCTATCTGGTCGGGCAAAGTACAAGAACGAGTCACAACTAGAGTTTGAGAGGGCGTGAATATCTCTGTCTGATGAATGTTCACAAGTACGGATTTGAGAGTAAGCCAGTTGCATCATACTATGAATATAATACCCATCGTTTAATTAGGTTACATTATTAGGTTAAATTATTAGGTTAAATTATTAGGTTAAATTATTAGGTTAAACTTAGTTTTTTTTCTAGAACGCACACACACACATCCCCACATCCCCACACACACACACCCACACATCCACACACATACTTTTACACAGTGCTTTATTTAAGAAAAAAACCAGTGCCGGGGATGAAAAAAAAATCTGCACAGCCGGGGATAAATGTCTACGGTTTCATCCCCCTGCAGGGATATTTTAGCTAAAGCAGAGCCGGGGATGACAGGTCTCAGTGCCGGGGATATACCCGGCATCCCCGGCGGTAAATCGAGCCCTGGACTTTTACAGTGAAAATAAAGTGAGGCTGTAATGTTTTTTTTTTAAGAAAGACGTAAGCCATAGCATTATCGCCCCTGTCAGAGTTAACCAACGTTAAGAAGCTGAAAATAAAAATTTAGAATTCACAGAAATCAACAACATTAAACGAATTTGAGTCTGGTCTATGAATCATAACTTGGGCCTCAATTGTGGACGCAAAGGACTGCGTACACTCACGAGTAGTAAAAAGAAAATTCCTTTGATCTTACAAATATCTATATAAATCATCATTACTAAAAATAGAATGTACAACCGTATTTAGGTCAATGAATTGTTATCCACGACGCTTTTAATTGAACTGTGCACTGTACACGTGTGTGGGCGTTCACCTTTGTGTACTGTATACATGTGTGTGTGTGTGTGTGTGTTAAGGTACGGTACTGTGTGTATGTGTGTGTGTGTATGTGTTCAAGTATTCGTGTGTACGTGTGTCATGCAATCACTCAACGACGTGTAAATCTGCTCATGAGTAAACCCTCGTTGTCGCCAGCTCGCATGTTTTTCACTGTGTAACTGTTTAAATAAACCACCATGCTGTACTCACCGTCTGCTGCAGCCAGATAAATGACCAATAGAAGTAACAGCTCTTTAGACTCTGTGGTCATCTTGTACTGACCATCTTGTTCCTTAGCACACTGTTGCTGACCCCAGAACTTCTCTATTCACTGGGGAAGAAAGAAAAAAACAAATAATGAAAACAAAAATAAGACCAAGGCTGACTTGCTAACATATTCAGTCGCCTACACTCAAGAACATGACACGTATTCGATATCATTCATCAGATTAAAATGCCCCAAGAACACCATACCAAGGGATAACACGATACCAAGGGAGTCGTCTTAATGATTATTGTCAATCAGTTAATTCGATGCTTTGGTACGTCTTAAAATGCACACTAAATTGAAATGCTAGCCTGCATTCCAAGAAAAGTGAACAAATGTTCAAAAAACATATGATCCGTGATGGGAAATTGGATCAGGTGCGTTGGTTTTTACACAAGCCGTTTGACGTCAACAAGTTTAGCTTCCCCCCCCCCAACCAACCCCCTAATGAAATTTGCATACACGAGAACATCGTTGGGTCGAAGTGGCTTGGTACGATCCAGTTGTTTTACCGAAAAAATGGAAATAATTTATAGTACGATATACACACGTATGAGCTCTCAAATATTCAATCTCTCTTTTGCTTCTTTGTGTGAGTGATGTCCCTGTAAGGATAAGATTGAATCTCTTAGATCCTATATACTATATACGACTAATGAAACGGTTTTTATGGTGACATTCTTTCATCCCCCACCTTAGCCGATAGTGCGATAATGGCCATGTAGGCACCACGGGAGACATGACCTGTAATATCAATTTGTCGGAGATCGAATCATGGACCTACAGTTCGACAGTCGAACGCATTTACCGCACGACCATCCGTCTTTTAAAACAAAAATCGCCCTATTAAACGGGACAATTTTTTTTTGCACTTTGTTTCTGTAGGCTATAGCATAACTCAAGTTCAGCAGAATCGCTCTAACGTATGCGCAAACTAAGGCATCGCTTGATGCCCCAACTGCCAAGAGGGAGACGTTTTCCCAGTATATACTGCTATCTATCGGTTTGTGATTTGTGCAGCGCTGAGTTTGTACGTGTGGGTTCCCCCCCCCCCCAAATTCACCCCGGTGCCACTTGGTGGGTGGGTTCAAGAGGCCGTTGGGAAGTTGGTTCTCATGGTAACGGGTGAATATGGCAGACAAATTATAACTGGTGATTCAAAAGGAAGCCCCACAACAAGATCATGTACACAACACAAAAAAAAAAACAACATTATCACAGCTTTAGATGCCTTTACAGGGCCTCAAAACGTCTCACGGCCTCTGCCTAAGGCGGTTCTAAGGACGTAAGAACGGATGTGTTTAAAACAAACACGTGAAACTGAAACACAGGGTGATTTTTTGAAAACTTTGTGATAACATTTTCTTTTGGTAAACATTTTTCTGTTGTCTAATACTTTATATCAGAAAAATCAATCGAAAAGAGTTTAAGTATACCAATGCTCTCTCTCTCTCTCTCTCTCTCTCTCTCTCTCTCTCTCTCTCTCACACACACTGTCAGTAGCGCGACATGCTAACACAGGTTGAACTTTAACTTAGTCCAATGAAATTTCCAAAAGGTACTTATGTGTGGTTGCAGTGGCGTAGCGAGATAAACTCGCGCCCGGGGCATGATACATTTTTAATACCTTTTTAGCACCCCCACATTCGAAAACCATATAATATTATATGTGAAATATACCATTTGGTGCCCCTTTTGTGAGTAGCGCCCCTCACTACGCCTCTGTGGTAGTAAAGTTAGAGTATTATATTAAAGACAACTATCTTTACAGCTACATTCGACCACTTTATATGCCAGTGGCCCTCTTTTCCTGCATACTGTGCCGAACCTAGAGATTCGGGGGCGCCGAGGGCTTGGACTCTTTGGGGGGACCCCTGCATTTTGACATTCGACACCATGACATGTACTTAATATTTACTATAAGAAAAAAATTGGGGCCCGGGGGCTTTCAATTTGGACCCCCCTCCCATCATCCTAGATATGCCTCATCCTGCCTAGCAAGTCTCTATATTTCTGGGGGGGAGGGAGGATGGATGACTGGAGGGTGCTGGTCTTGAACCACCACATCAAGAACGAGGAATCTTTTCATAGCTCCTTTTTCAATCAAATAATTAAAAAACAAGACTGAAATAACACACAACACATTTAAAACAAAACAAAACAAATCAGAACTAACTAAAAATAAAATTTCAAAATAATGAGACAAATAATATTCCACAATAATAATAAACAAAATAAAAGCCCACACAAACCTATTATTTCAACTTAAATAAAAAGAAGATGATCCATGAGGAAGATCTGAAACAAATATCATCATATACTGTCTAAGCACAAAATAATATTGCACTATTAAAGAGGGAGGACACATATGCGATTGTTTCGAACTGGAAATTTAAAAAAAAATTATTTAGTAGAACTGACAACTCGGTGTATTCATTAAAAAAATAATATTTGTTTTCTCGAAACATCTTTCTAGCTTTTTGGTTTATTAAGAAAATCACATTAATTGAATGGCTTTTAACATATTGCTTATCAGGTTTGTTAATCTTAAAGCAATTTACCATGTCTTTCCAAGTACTCTTCCCCCCCCCCTCCCCCTAATCCATCTCTATCCCAAAATAGGCTTTCAGCGCTATATTTCATGTATGAGTTATTCCCCCTTCTGGCAAGCTATTGCCGAAAGAAATAAATCTAACAACAAAAAAAAAATCTTGCGATAAAAATCTGGCACATTTATCTATCGGCCGTTGGCCCACGTTTGGCAGTTTATAAACGTTTATTACACCGGATTTTTTTTCTCGCAGGGGTAAAATATATTTTGATATTTCCAATATTCTGATTCAATATCTATCTTTTTTTATGTTCATGCCCCCCGAGTGAAACAAAATTGTCTTTCAATTTATCACAATAGGATGCCAGTACACACACACACACACACACACATATATATATATATACACATATATATATTTACTACAAAGAAACAAAGATAAAACAAATATAATCAAAGTAAAGGCTCGGCAAATAAAAGTTGTTTTTCTCTATCTCGTGAAAATCGGTACAATAGACAATTACCTCCCGATTTATTTTTAGCGCATTTTCGAGAAGTCGAATGCGCTATTGTTTCCGTTTCGTCCGTCCGTCTGCCACCACCCTAGATCTCAGCAACCATAAGTCCTACACCCATGATGCATATACTTTTTTCTTTAATTTTACGTTTGTTTTTGTTGAAAAATTTAATTTGAAACTTTCTATACCAAAAAAATCTGAAAGCTGATTTAAATCATCCCATGATAAAGTATTATCCTCTGATTCTTACACTAAGCTGTTTAAGAACTAAACAATGAAAAGGGGGGGGGGGGTCTTGCGGTGTAGAGCGCTCGACTGTCGACCGTAGGGTCCTGGGTTTCAAATCTCAGTGCATAATAATAAAAGTAAGCGCTTTGAAATACCTAAAATATCTTAACACATGTGTCAAAGTTTCTACAAGTCTAATAATGTCTTAACACATGTGTCAAAGTTTCTACAAGTCTAATAATGTCTTAACACATGTGTCAAAGTTTCTACATGTGTCAAAGTTTCTACAAGTCTAATAATGTCTTAACACATGTGTCAAAGTTTCTACATGTGTCAAATTTTCTACAAGTCTAATAATGTCTTAACACATGTGTCAAAGTTTCTACAAGTCTAATAATGTCTTAACACATGTGTCAAAGTTTCTACAAGTCTAATAATGTCTTAACACATGTGTCAAAGTTTCTACAAGTCTAATAATGTCTTAACACCATATGTCAAATTTTCTACAAGTCTAATAATGTCTTAACACATGTGTCAAAGTTTATACAAGTCTAATAATGTCTTAACACATATCAAAGTTTCTACAAGTCTAATAATGTCTTAACACACATATCAAAGTTTCTACAAGTCTAATAATGTCTTAACACATATATCAAAGTTTCTACAAGTCTAATTGTTAACGAACTTTTCTTTGAAAACAAAATATGATCGTTGAAGGTCATCTGGTGTAACGTCTTCTACAATAGTCTGTCCCTGAATGAATGGGTCATCCATTATGGTTTAAGTGGGGTGGTGGGAAGGGGGCCGGGGGGGGGGTGGAGGAGAGAGAGAGAAGCTACTCAGTTTAGAATAGATTTCCGCTGAGTTTATAATAAAGGTGAGTGGTGCCTACAGACTGACGATAACTAGATTCTTTAAAATGTAAATTTAGAAAAATAAAAGAAAAAATTGGGGGCGAAGGTCACATGAATATTGATTTTTTTTTTCTACGGGCTAGTACTCAACTTTTAAAGTGGCATACGTTTCAAGGACGCACGTCTGTGTGTTTATGTGTGTGTAAGTGTGTGTGATTGTGTGTGAGTGGATATGAGGAAGAAGAAGATGAGAGGCAATGATGATACTTTAGTTCAGCGTGAGTACACGTCATGTATTGGTACAGTGAGTGACGTCAACCAGTGCACGTCATGTATCGACACAGTGAGTGACGTCAACCAGTGCACGTCATGTACCGACACAGTGAGTGACGTCAACCAGTGCACGTCATGTATCATCGACACAGTGATTGAAGACTTCCAAAGTGTGACCTTTGTTCATTTATTTTGTCACGTCACAGATAATTTGATTTCTCCCTTTTTTTAAGTACAGTTTGTTTTTATTTTTTCAAAATGACTCTGAATTATTTATCTTACTTTAAATATTTAATCTCTGTTAATGAAAAAAAAAACAGACAAAACAAACAAAACCAACTAAGAAACCTTTCGTCTTTTTTAAAATGTAGAAATGTTGCAATGCAATGACATATCTGAAAAACCATCGGTAACAACACGATATAACATTTTAATTGTTAGTCCGGAAGTAAAATAAAAATAAATGGTGCAGGGTTTAGTTAGAGGAAGAGTAACATCTCTACATGCTGATCATTTTTTTTTTCTAAGATAACCTGCCAACTTAATTTTCTTTCTTTTTTATTATTCGCACGGCAACACACACACTTGAAATGCAATTTCACAGAACTTCATTAAAAAATCAACAGACTTTCAAATATAAACGATCAAATATGAGAATCAAGTTTACAAAAACATTCCAAAAAAAAAAAAGTCTGAAGATTTTCAAGTTTAGAAAATGTAATTTCTTAACATGCAACAAAACTGTTCAATGTTTTTTTTTATAAAACTAAAGCACATTGCCAGTTTTTCTCTCTCAAGGCAAAACTTGTCATTTGACAACACTTGATTAAAAATCAACAGACACTGAAATATAAAATATGACAAAAAAAGAGTTGATTATTTATTGATTCTTCTGTGCTGTGCATCAGAGGTATATTGTTGCCCTGTAGAAACATGGCTTTGGGAAGTTAACATTAAAGAAATGTCATTAATTCTATAAGTTTATCTCCTAAGATCTAGAAAACAATGAGAAAGGCCTTATTGCTTAGATGATTTAATAGACGGTGGATGTACATATTTCACCCGGTAGATGAACATATTAAAATAACTTTAGGGCAAGACGTAGATGCAACATGTATTTCAGATGATCACAACAGGTTAAAGGTCAAATGGTACAGAATAAACAAAGTTATTAATAAATTCGTACCCTGCAGACACGTGACTATTACAACATTTTGTCTAGGGCCCCCGAAATGTACATTTCCGCAGGGCACCATGTCTAAGCACCCCCCCGAAGTAACTTTGCAAGGATCCCACAAACGTAACTTTTCCCAGGTCCCTATTGTAACTTTATCAAGGGCTCCCAATCTTCCTTTGTAAAAAGGTCCCAAAAACATGCAAATGTCTCTATCTATTAGGATGGGAGTTATGATCCTATAACCTTTGTGTGGCAATTGTTGTAGTGTTTTCTTTGTTTTTAGAGGCCCGCATTAGAGGGCATTGGTTATTGAAGTTGCCTGGGAGATTTGAACGCAATACCTGCAACACGTTGATTGGGAGCGGAACCAAAGAGCCGTCGAGTTGCCCGTTGAAATGAGTCCATGCATGAATGAGATGTGTCAGCTTTTGTAGGGCCCTTCCCCCCACCCCATTTCCTCCCTACGGAGGCAGCAAGGAAATCATCGGTAAGTGGTTCGACTATCTAGGATTCGAACATGAAACCCACAGCAAAGAGATCATCTATCTAGCTCACAATCCTAAATGCTGCCATGTCAGCGCCAAATTGTTGACCCGTGACATAATAAAATAATTCGATTCACTGTTGTTGTCAAACTAAATGTGAAACATAAAATTAAATTACAGCTCCTTTTCCCCCTCCCCTATCGCCTTTGTGATATTCAGGATATGTCCCTATAACCAAAAAAAAAAAAAGAAAGATTTAACGCGATTTCGTTCGTGTTTTTCAATTTATACTCTATTTTGTGATTTTATTTCGATTCAATCGACCAGGCAGACTTTTTGGTTACTGGCGGGGTGGGTGCGGGGTGGGTGCGGGGAGGAGGGAGCGGGAAGGGGGTTCTCTTTAGATTTTAAAATATTAAAAATAAGATAGCTGAGAGTACAAAGAAACACTTTCAATGCAACACTCCCAGGAAAGCTTAATATCAAACATTTAGACAATATTTAGCTATTAAAATGAATAATACATGTATAAAACAATCAAAGCAATGTTGCTAAAGAAATATTCTTTTTTTTTTTGATTTGTAACTGGAAAAAATCCAACCTCTAATGAAACATCTTTTGGTTGAAGCTCACTTTCAATACGTAATGTTCCTAAGTCAATAATAAGCACATTGCCACCTCTAAGAAAAAAGATATTAAATATATAACAAACACAATTGTATTTTACTGCATATTATTATAAGTATATAATCAGAGAGAATTAAAACAGAATGTTTAATAAATTAAGTAAGTAATCAATGTATTACAATATCACTTACCTATGAAGAGTTCCATACTCAGGGATGACAATGTAGGGAGATCTCATGTTTAATGCAATATGAACTGTGTGTCATCAGAGAAAATTTGTTATTTTTATCGCGGAAGTAAAAATGCGATTATATATACTTATTAAAATTTAATGTAGTCCATCAAGAAATTAATTTTTTTAATCTAGATTGAGTGTAAAATAAATAAATAAAATGATATTCCTAATTAATTTCATGGTGCATTTAATATCCATTATTAATAAAAATACATATTAGGTGAAATAAAAGAAACTAGATGTATTGAATTTTGTGTGTAATATATACATGTTGTATTTTTTATTATAAAAGCTCTGTAATTTTTTTTAATCTTTTTTTTTTAGCGGAAACATTATTTTTTACAACAAAAGAATAAGTCTTTTTTTTTTTTGAAGTCCTTTAGCAGAAGTAAAAATATGTTACAATAATTTTTTGTCTTCCATATATAAAAATTAAATAAACACTGGTCTATTTATAAAATACAGGATCAAGTTATTTGAATTTAGTTATACATGAAGTTGTTTTAACGAGTTATACAAAAGCTTGTGATGCGATTATCTACTCACCGTGTATGTCTCAATGATGTACTGAAGTCCTGCCTGACTGACATAGGCCACATTGGTAAATGTTTTTACAGCAGCTGATTTAATGTCCATCCCCCTTGAGGCAGTTGAAAAGAAAGCTGTCACTTCAGATATGGAATGCTAAATGAACATAATAAATATTATCTAATAGGACATTTCAGGAGCGCTGACTGAAGATAAATTAAATACAAAAGAAAATTTAATTTTCAGATCTGAACTAGTTAGTTATCATGTTGCCCTGAGAGTCCAGATATGAAAAATGTAATAATGTTACTTCTGTGCCCTTTCCTAGGTGGCACTACTCTTAGGTTAATGTTAATTATATATTTAAAAAATCTGCATCCTATACTTTTTCTTATCATATATTAAACAAACTGCTAGAAAATTTTGTAGTGTCCGGTCTGGATTAGAGAGCAGGTATGAGTTTCTAGGATTCTCATAAAGGTACTTTAATTAGAAAACATTACAGCTACATTGATAAAGTTTCATGTCCCAAGTGCCCATATTTATGTATTACATTATCTAAACTTTATACTGGAAGTAGAGGCGGCTGAAAATTGTGCTGGCCACACAATCTCCTAAGATGCCATGTCTACAGAACACAATTCACTATAATTAGACAGAGATATCATACAATAGGGTAGGTAAATTTCAGTTTTAAAAGATGAGTGTTGAGTAATATTTGATTCTTTGAAAAAAACACAACCTGTTGCAAATAAAATTGAGATACCCACATCAGATTTATATTAGATATGTCTTGCAGAGGCCTTCATTTCCAGGACCCTCAAAAACTAAGTTGTGGTTTCGCCTTTCCAAGTAAAAAATAAATTGGCAAGTCTACTACTATAATGCATTTTGAAATACTCTGTGACAACAATTTTAAAGTTTAACCCGGGACTAACCATAAAAAAGTTTGAATTACAGTACATGTAAGATAGTTTTTTTAATAGTAAATAAAATCCCCTTACCTCATCATAAACAACTTCCACTGGCTGTACATTTAAAGACGAAATTAGTCTCTTTATCCATGTATAATGGTTTAGATTCAAAGTCAAAGTAAAAACTTGGTTGACTGATGGAGCTGAGGTCAAAATACATTTATTACAATCATCCATTGCAGTAGTTATATTGCAATCTATTGCTATAAAGAGGGCAAATGTAACATTAAAATGTTTTTCTTAAATACGAAAAAAAAATTAAGAACTAAAGTGAATTTTTTAACTTACCATAAACACCAATATCAGAGGTTAGAATAGGAATTAGTTCATGTTCAATGGAAGCTCCTTCCACGGCAAAACTTTCTGTATTACAAGAGAGATTCTAAATCATTGAAAAAAATAACAATTTTAAAACTGTTGTTTACTTTAAAACTGATAGAACATCTAATTCAAATAATTATATCTAAGTATCAAGTAAAAAACTAGCAATAATTTTATTTAGCAACTGGCAAAATACTGCTTCAAACAGCTCTTCTGTTTTGTTTTATTCTTAATAAATTTTAAATTGTATTAAATAGGGAATAATTAACTCTGTTAACAATATGGTAGAATGTCCCTACCTAAATGCTTCATCTCCCGGTCTGTACTCAAAAGTTGACAAAAGATGTGTCACTGAAACTTGGAGAATTTTTACTGTAGTTCACCATAGACACACAGCATCTTTTTAAAATAACCTGGATTTTGATGCCACATACTACATACAGAAAAAAAAATGTTCTCAGTTTACAAAAGTAAATTGAATACCCATTAATAATTTTTATCTTAATACTTCTTAAAATGCTAATTTAAATAAAGCTAAACTTCAGCTGTGAATTGTACTAATGC
Organism: Bulinus truncatus; assembly: GCA_021962125.1. Lineage (NCBI taxonomy): Eukaryota > Metazoa > Mollusca > Gastropoda > Planorbidae > Bulinus > Bulinus truncatus. The sequence goes on along the minus strand of JAGDYQ010000442.1, from coordinate 60,700 downwards.
AAATGTTCAAATCATTTCTAAGTTGTATTTTAACTTAAAATATGTAAACATGACAATGTAAGAAGACTTTAATTTGCAACAAAGCACAGAAAAATACAAGACAACACAGATACAGCCAATAATTGTGCAAGATCTTTTATTTATTCTTTTTTTTTAATTACCTTTTTGGGGTATGAGATATTTCTATTGCTGTCATCATATCCTATGCTATCATACAGTTTCTCCTTTTCCTCTGCAGTAAGACTAGATAGCCAATCTTCTGTACATGAGAATATATAAAATATTTAAAATAGCTGTCTAAATTATTATTTTTTTGTTCTTTTCCTTAAAGATTTATACTTCACAAGTTGTTTTTTTTTTTTTTAAATTTTACATTTAGACTTACAATTTGCTGCATTATTCTAGAATATGAAATGTTAATTTAAGTTTGCTGCTATTAGAAATTAGTTGACAGTCTTAAATAATATTATATATATTCCAAGACAAATTTACATTAACTTTCAAAGTCTTTTATTAAACTCTGAACTTAATCAGCTACAAAAAGCTATTGAATTTCCCATTCTTTCAACTTCCATCAAAATAAACATAAAATAATAGAAATTGGATAATCTATTTCACAGACTCAGTAAGCTTACAGCCCATGGCAACATATTAAATAGAAATGGCCCATGACAAACATATTAAGTATTTACTGCCCATGACAAACATATTAAGTATTTACTGCCCATGACAAACATATTACTGCCCATGACAAACATATTAAGTATTTACTGCCCATGACAAACATATTAAGTATTTACTGCCCATGACAAACATATTAAGTATTTACTGCCCATGACAAACATATTAAGTATTTACTGCCATGTCAAACATATTAAATATTTACTGCCCATGGCAAACATGTTAAATATTTAATGCATAAAGAAATAATACAACTAAATAACGCTACTGCTTCTGAGAATGAAAGCATATTTGATGGTCTAAGCCAGGGGTGGGCAAACTTTTTCTATGGAGGTACATTGAAAACTTGTTATCGGCGGGCGCATATATATATTGTCTACTTCAATTACAATTTACAACATATGAAAATATGAATTAATGATAATAACCATGTACATCTATGTGTCATTTTAAGTTCACATTCACACTCTATTATACATGCGTTACATTTTATAAATCTAGAACTAAATCAGTTGCTAATCCAATGCATGAGAGTACCACATAAAGTCTTGGCTTGCATCTCAGTGAGTGCATCATATTGTCACTTATCTTTTCAACAGTTCTCCTTGATAAAGAAATGTCAAATTTTTGTTTTCTATTTCTAGACATATAATGCTTGCTGCATGTGACAAATATTCTTTGATGAACTATGTTCTGTTGGTGGTGTCTTTAAGTTGTACTCCTTAAGGCAACTCACACATTCATGCTACAGCAACTCTGGTGAAGCAGTATTTAGCAGTACATTCGTCATTAAAAACATAACATTCTTCCTCAATCTTTCTTTTTTGGAAGCACTCATGGTTAAATCAGCTTATCTATTTGCTTTTAAATTACAATTTTACAAAACCTATCAAAGTATAAATTGTAAACAAAACCCTCTTCGGTTTGAAAATAAGATTAGAATAGGGATGTTAACAATTAATGGCTAGTAATAATTAATACTCTTAAGCCATTAAACTGGAAATATCCCTAGATTCAAATGAAATAGTAGGAATAAAATTTAAAAAATACCATCAACATAGAATTGCAACATGTTCATGCCTATGGCGCGCATATACTATGACCCGCAGTCATAGTTTGCCCACCCTTCAGTCCTAAGCTATTGCACACGTAAATGTAAAAATTGTAAAGAGCATTCAGATTATAGAGCAAAAAATTGTGGTCAGGTTTTAAAGTGTTAAGATTCATATGTACTACGACTAAGAAAGTCCAGAAAAAGGATGTGATATGTAAAAGAAAATATTACATCCTATTGATAGTAATTAAATGTTTTAAAAATCTTACTTTTATGTGCTTGATCTACATCAATAATGACATCATCTTCTTCTGAGTCAGAAAACCAGGAATGAAACCAACCTTTTTTTTCTTGATTAATTTTGTGGCTCGTTCAGGTTAGCTTCTTTGGCAAACTTGACATGAAAAAATTAATTGATTCTATTTAACAATTTATAACTTTTGAAGCAATGAAATGAATCACTTGAATTTTCTCCCTGTACAAATAAATTATTTAGTGTGGAAAAATTTAGAAACAAAATGGAGATAATTTAGTCTAACCTCAAGTTTGGCTTGCTCTCTTGCAATTAGAATATTTGTCACATCCAATTCATCTTCAAATCGATAAAGATTTTTTTTATTTGCTTATCTTCAGGTTTCTCCAGATGATTCTTGTATAAGTTTTTGTATTTGTTGAACTTGGTTCTAATTTAAACAGTGATATAAATATCAGTAAAAAATCTACACACATATTTTGGTCAATAATTACATATTTTATATTTAGTAAAAAAAAAAAAACTAGAATTTAACAAGACAAGAGATCAATTGATATAAAATAATTTTAAAAAAAACACAGTGAAAATTTAAAAATCTTTCAAATAAGCATTAGTTTATTTAAAAAAGAATCAACTTTTACCTGTGTTCTTTTTGATCCTGACCCAAGAAAATGGAGCGAATTACCTCTTCAAGAATTGCAGAGTAAGCATAGACCCACCAAGATCTTGGACTGACTTTGAGACTAATGTTAGGATCAGTATTTGCGATAAGCTGGTTTACCCTCATTAGTGAAATGAATCACTAAGATTTATTAGATTCAGAAACTGAAAATTAATTTAATAAAATGAGTTGAATCATTTTATAATCTTATTTTTTATTTGACTCATCTTATGTAACTATTACATGTGGAAAATAGTAAAAAAAAAGATACATTCAGTCAAGCCTCGGTTTCTGAGCATAATTCATTCCAAAGAGATGCTCATAATCTAAAACACATGAAAATTTTAGCAGATTCCCCCGTAGAAGTAATAGAAACACTGATGATTTGTTCCAGAAAACTAAAATTATTCTTTTGCATAGAAATGAATACATTTTAAAGATTTTAATTTTTACATTATATGAATATATAAAATTTAATCAATGTGTAGGACATCTTTCTCTGAAAGGAACAAATTTAATGCTATCCTTTTACTAACTGTTATCTGCTTATTTTGTGTGGCATTAAAATTTTAGTAAACAATATACACTCATGCATATGCTTCCTTATACAAGGGAAGCAAGCAGATTGAGACCAAGGATATAAGAGAAGAACAATCAGTTCAGTGGTTTACATAATTCTTAGCAGAAAAAGCATAAACTACTTAATAACTTGCACTGATGAACCTCACTTGTATATTCAGTTATTTAAAAAATGTTGCTAGTCTTGCAAAAATTGCGCTTATATCAAGGCTAATTTTGTTAAAAAATTTTGCTCATCTTGTGAAACACTTGTAAACAAATTACTTTATTAAAGCAATGCTGACAGAATTAAAAAACACTGAAAAATGTATATGAGTGAAACATGGTGTAGGTAATACCTGCTGTCTGGATATCAAAATCTCCACTTCTTCTACAGTAAAATCCATGAACAGTTTGGGTAAAGTAAAGTTGTTTTCTGTGTTTATGATAAGACGAGCTTGTGCTGCAACTGGTTCCATGACTGAACACAACGCAAAATTATTATTATTTTTTTATTGATACCTTATTAACCTTTTAATATTTATAAATAATGGAAAAATAATGGACATAATATAAAAAAGGAAATCATTATACTCACTGAAATCTAGGTCCTCCTCAAATATAGTGTGGGAATCAATTGAAATACGTAACAAGTTCTGTGAAATTAATAAACCAGTAACATTAAAAATATATCATATAGGTTAGGCTAGTCATCACATCCATGATAATAATCCAATTTTATAAATCATTTTATCTTTTTAAACTAGTCTTAACAATAGGTATTAATAGAGTATATCTTTACAACTTTATTTTGAAAGTATTATTTTTTTAAAGTGACCAAGTTACAAACTAGTTATCTCTAAATCTTACTCTCCAGCCATCTGTATTTAATCTTGTCTTTAGCAGATGCTGCTCAGGTACATATGGATTCCAATATATGGACAAATCATCCATTTTCAGCATCTAAAGGCAAGAAAAAGAGAAAAAATATCAAGAACAAAAAAAGGTGTGCTGACAGCTCTAAAAGAGAAAGTACTTTTATGTAAGTAGATGCAATGCAATTTATTATGGCTGTTGTTTAGTTCTAGAATCTAACCTTATGCATCAAGTTGGGAACAACATCTGAGCCTCTAGGCTGCCAATGTGAGTCAGTTGAACACACCAGCAGTTGTTTGAGCATGATGCCACAAGCAAAAGCATGGTCACCATTGGTGATTGTGTCTTCATATCTAATGTGAATGTGTGAACTGATATCTGTAGTTAAGAATATATCAATGAGGTTATCTAAAATAAATGAATTATTATATCGTGTTAACTATTTTTAGTGGTGGGTGATACCTAAATTTTTACAGATTCTGATGGAATTCCTGATAATTCTCAGAATTTGTAAAAGATTTTTAGTTTCTATAAACTGATTTCATGGATACTTCAAGAAACAGAAGACTAAAATTCAAAGAATCTGTTTAGAAATTAGGCAAAATCCTATAATTTTGCCAATGCCAATACCCAAAAAAAAGTTTCAATGATTTCTACTCTTGAGTAGGATGTATCACTCTTCCATAGTTATTATGACTCCCTACCTGTAATCTGTTAAGTAAGCTTGTGGTTGGATTTTCAGCAAAACTTGGATTATCATTAGTCTTTGTCACTGAAATAAGTTCATAAATATGGTGTTCAGCCTAAAACTTAAATGAAATATTTGAAAGAAAAATCAGAACATATTAGTATTTACTACTGTAATCTTGTGCACTTGAAACCTACCAACTCCTTCCAGTGTGGGCTGCTCTATTCTCTCCAGCAATTGTCTCTTGAGCAGCTTGAAGTAGATGCTCTTTTCAGCATCATATGTCTATCTGTTATGGGACCAGCCACAACATAAACATTTTCTATAGCAACATGAATGTCAGCAGTAAATAACTGAGTCCAAGGAATGTCAATTTTCAGATGACCTGAAATAAAAGACAAATGGATTAATTAACTGTTTTTTTAACCTGATTACATCATGTTAATTGACAAAAATATTTCTAAGTAAAGCTAATTTTACAGGGTTATTTTTTTACAGAAATGTAAATTATAAATGTCAGTATAATAGACTCTTAGATATTCTGTCCAACAATTTAATAGAAATGTAAATTATAAATGTAAATTACAGTAGACTTTGAAATATCCAATCTAGCTATTTAATTATAATTGTACTTCTTAAAAAATTATGAATAGTAAAAAAAAAGAGAAATAATTCTAGTTATAATAAAGCCTAACTTTTATATTAAAGTTTTGTTAATTTTAAATATGTTTATTTAAATGAGCATGACTTTTATGTTTTGCTTATTTTAATTATCAACGAAATGTTTTCAATTATTTTAAGACTTAAAATGTCCATTACAGTGAAAAACGTTTTCAAAGTTAAGAGGGCAGAAAATATAAATAAGGATGATGGTTTGTATTTAAGGGTATTTTTAATGGATAGAAAGTAAGAATTTATAAAACAGTGGACTTTCTAGTTTTATTATTATCTGTTAAGACTAACGTACTATAGTAGCATTACATACTTTATTTTACGGTACGGTAGTAGCAATTCAAACTGTAAATTTTACTGTACTATAGTAACATTATAAACTGTTAAGTTTACTGTGTAGCACACATCTAACATATAACCTAAGGCATATACACAGACTCGTGATTTTACATAGATTTAACTGCTATTCATTGAATAGAAGAAAGACTCAAAATTCTTGTAAGATACAAAGTAACAATGGGCATGACAGAATACACATAAATTATATGCCTCTTTCATGGGTATATCCTTTGAGCCATGATAAATAAATCTGCCTTTATTGTAAATAAAAAAAAAATTTATTACACCAATGGTTAATTCAGCTCTCAATATGCAAGAAATTCAAAAGAAAAATCCTGTTTATTAAGTCTATAAAAAAAACACAGCAGCTACACTGTTAGGAAAAATATTCTATGTAGAACAGGTTTAAAAAATCCCACTGATCTTGATGTCAAGTAGCAATGACATACCTACACTTTACCACAGTGTGGGAAAAAACAGCTGGATTAAAAACAGTAACCATAAATACAATGTATAGCTCCTAGTAAACTACAAAGTTAACAACATATAATTCCTTTATATTAACTATTTTAATGATATAATTGTATATAGTTTATGGGTTCCAAGTACAATAACTAGAGATTTGAAATAGAGGGATCAGTTCATTCTACTGCTAAATTAAATAACATTTCTACACCAGCCAACAAAATAACAAGCACACATGTCCACAGTCATCTCAGACATCAAAATATCACATACTTATCTAAGTACATCTTAGAAAGTAATATCAATATGAATCATGTACCAGAATGTTTTCAGACTATGTAACCTCTGGAGTATAAAAAAAAACATATGAAAAAAAGGTAAAAATAATAAGCATGGTAACAAAAAATAGCAGTCACAAAAAGCTGAAGACAAATTGTTAACAATCAAGTGTTTATTAAGAAAACCAATCCTTAGAAATTAATACCATTATTTTCCCCATGTATAAGCACCCTTTGTATAAGCCCCCCAATTTTCGGACTGTGAAGTTTTTTTTAAAGAATATTTTATTAAGAAGAAACAAGTTATAAAGAAAGAAAATTTACAAGAAACAAAATTCAAGATTCATAATAATCACTCATACACTCATCATCATTGTCTGGTCCATCACATTCTACGTCTTCTTCAATATTATTGGCATCTAATTTAGCTAACAGTTCTTCCTCTGTGTCATCTTCAATAGTCATCTTCATATATCAAATGATCTTCTGAACCATGAAGAAAATTAGATATTCCATATTTTTCAAAGGCTTTGACAATGATCTCGATCTTCACACTTCTTTATCCACTTGAGAAACTTCTCAATTGATGGTTTCTTCAGTCGACCAGTTTTGGTAAGATTGTCTCCTGCACACAGCCACTTGTCTTCTTTCATATCCTCAGACCCTTGCCCTAGATTTCGTTCACAACCATTCTACACTTTCCAGCAAAATGGTTTCTGAGGCCACTGTTGTGGCATGTTTTGCCCCATGCTGGGCAAGCTTGTTTTTTCATTTCGTGGGTCCCACCATAAAACCTACATCCAGTGCTTTCTGTGAGGGTTCTTCCTCTCATTTGCTTGGGCTTTCCCTCCGTTTTCCTGTCCACTTTATTCACTACAATCTTATGTTCTTCAGTTTGCTCCAGTTTTCATTTCTCTCAAGCTTTGTAGTCTGCTCGAAAATCTGACAAGTCCTGACAGCTTTTTCCAACGTTAGTTCATGATCCTTATTTTATGCATTTTCCACGTATAAAAGTGTACCTGCTTTGTATATGCCACTCCCTACTTTTTGGGCTTGAAAATTTTGGAAAAAGGGGTGGCTTCTCTTTGTAAATGTAAGATTAGTGTATGTCCAGTTGTATGTAAGTGTGCATTTTGAATAAATCATGGTGCTGAAAGGAGACCAGTTTCATGAACAAAAGCCTTTATGGTGCAAATTGTATTAATCCAATTGCTCTTTCTAAAGAATGTCATTTAGTTTCCGAAAGTCAGATGAGCTTTTTCATCATTCAAGTGTTAAATATAGTATTTATTCAAATTGTTGAAGTTGTTACAGACTGCTGTTTTAAAACTATATTTAGTTATGTGCTAAACTATTAGAATGTCAAATCAAATACAACTAAAGATATAATTGTTAAAAAATAAACTTAATGCATGGACTTGTGAATTTGAAAACATATGTAGGTCATTTAAATACTTTTTTAAAGAAAATATATAACTTCTTTCATTGATATTTCTTCCCTAAAAAACTGAAAATTTTTTTGGCTGAATTTTTAATTACACAAACATTTCCTAAATGTAGCACTGTGGACTGTGGTAATAATACTGTCCACAAATACACCAGAAATTCAGTCAGCACCACAATGGCAGAAACAAATTTAGTTTCCATAATTTATTTTATTACAAGGCATTGTTTTGAATAACAATTGGTCCCGAACCAAAAAGCGTTGACAGATAAGAAATTTAATTAATAGCGGATGCAATTATAAATTATTTCTGCACACTAGGTAGGTGACATATATTAGCACCAATATATTTATCTGATGACTTTAAGTTGGGGAAGTAAAGGCGGCTGGCGTTGTGCTAACCATACAATCCCTTCATATGCTGAGGTTACTGAAACGGATGAATTCTACACTTCATCTGCCCTGATGAGCCCTTTGGGGCTTAATGGGTTTTACTTTTTTTTAATATGTTTACCGAATGGTAATGTATTTGAAATGTAACAGGTGTCAAAGAGCTCTAGCACACTGTTAGTGTAAAGATAAGAAAATGATTTTCTGGATTTAGGTGGAAAATCGATACAGAGTATGGTTAGTGAAAATATATTTAGTAGTATTTACATAAACTAAAAGACCTGTTAATGACATATAAATAAGATGATTCAGTAAAGCATCACAGAGCATATTTTGATGGTGAAGATGTTTAAAAATGTATAACATGGATTAACCAAAATCAATTTCCTTTCAGTGCCCCCCGCAAACCAAAAATAAATATATTTGAAATCATACAACTGACTCTTACCTATATAGCCTGCTTTCACTTCTAATGGAAGGTTTAATCCAGTCTAAAAAAAAATAGAATTAATTTTATAAACTATTTTTCTAATTTTAGAAATAACACCTCAGTTGTATTTTTATTTTCCTCTATATAAAGAAACATGAGGCAAAGAGCTTTTCAGCTAAAAATTGTTGATGTAATTATTAGAAAAAAAATTAATTTTCTCAAGAGAAGATTTTAATATTGATAAAAATGTGTGGGCATTTTTTCAGATCTGACAATGAGAGTGGTTTTCAAAGTGTGGGTCGCAGCCCACTGGTGGGTCATGCCATCATTTGAAGTGGATCTGCAAAATTTGTAATAATTCCCTACTCAGGATTACATGCAATTATTTTTAGATTTTCTTTCTTTTGTCCCCTTAGTCTTTATTTTCTTGTAGGCTGTGAAAACTAAAAAAAAGTTTTTAGTGTGTCACTAATGGCAAAAAAAGCTTAAGTACCACTGGTGTCATATTTTCATTTAAAATAAAAAATAATTACCAGAGCCTCTGGCTTGAGTTGAAGATCATTGAGTTCTACATCTCCTGAATGCAAAGGAAAAGTTTTAAAAAATCAACAATATATCAAAAACTATTTTGGTACATTAAAATAATGTGATATATAGATAAAATAGGCAGAAATGAAGCAAAACATCTATATCTTAACATATCAAAATGAATGCATGTTCAATTGGCCAGCATAGAAATCAATATCATTGAACCAAAAACACAATACTTAGCATGGTAATTCCTTTTTGACCATATTGCACATTGCTATTTTTTTATATATATATTTGTGGGATTAAGAGATTTTAATTCTCAATACTGACATTCTATCATTTATTTCGGTGGTCTTTTTTTCCTTCAATAACTGTAGGCACTAAAAATCAGACCTACTTTCCTTCAATAACTGTCTGTAAGTACTAAATCAGACACCTTATCCATTAAGCCATACCAAGTTATTTTAATAGAATAACTAATACCTAAATAGTTATACTACACATGAGCAGTGTAAGGAAATTGAGAAATTCATAAGCCCTGAACAACAGGTACAAAATATCTGGGGAAAGGAGTGCAACATCTAAATGTCCATGTGAGGAATGTCTCCGCGTCTAGACCACCTACACCGCCCAAGTCTAAAGACTTGCCTTGAACTTATGATGGTGACTGCAAACGTCTATCAAATTGGGAAAAGTAGTCTCTTACAAATTGAAATGACATTTCCGTTGGAATCATAGCAATGTGAGGAATAGGGAAATCTTCAATTTTGAGGCCAAGATTGTTGTTTCTAAAACTGTTGCTGCTTATTTTTCTATCCTGAAAACCGCGAGCCATTGCAAAACTTCGGCTGGTTGATATTCAGCTGGTTGAAATCAGCTGGTTGATGTGTCGGCTGGTTGATATTTTGCAACAAGTTGGTTGCACGCCAATTGTGCTGTGGTGTCCCTGACAGGCAGAGTGGATTCAACTGCATCACTTGCTGTAGTATCCCTGGCTGGCAGAGTTGATTCAAAAATTCTGTTGGATAGTTAACCGCTTCATTTGCTTCAGCAACAGTGTCGGCGAACTTGTATGTGACTGCCTTGCTTTGAATGTTTAGCCTGAATAATATAGTTAAGTCGTAGATGTCTTTGTTTTTGTTCGCAATAATTCCTCGTTCACTGAGCCTATCCGTGATTATTATGGTGGTTAGGATATTGGAAAACTTTCTCAACCGCTACTTTTGACGTCACTAAATTGCAGATACTATGAGGCAATGCAATTCGTCCTGAAGTCAGATCAACCAAACATCACCTTTCCATTACCAATTTCCAGCAATTGATGTGAGAATATCTCAGCTAATAGATCGTTTTGCAGCTGGACACGCATAATTAATATTTAATTTCTTTACATGTCGCCACAAAGTAGAGTATTTTAGGCGAGCATTTATTCATTTATTTCGTTCGCTATAATCGGTCGAGTTACAACTAATGTTTGTCTGAAATATGACTAGCAATATTAATGCTTTCTCAAATGGTCTGATGTTTCCACGCAAACATTTCAATGATCGGTTATAAGCCTTGGGCGATTAATTATTTTTGTGCGACATTTTGCATTTATCCTAGACAATAAGTTAGCATTTCCCATGGCGGATGTTTTGGAAATCTTGCACGTTCAAAGGCAATATCAAAGCTGAATGAGCAGTTCTTACACCTGGTGATATTAATGTCGCAGCCGTTCCAGGTTCCAGCTAACATTACCGTATATTGATTGGTAGGTCCAGCTTCAGTGTGTGGCTGAAGTTGGGGCCCAACTACTGATTTACCAGTGTGTGGCTGAACTTTGGCCCAACTAATGATTTACCAGTGTGTGGCTGAAGTTGTGGCTCAACCACTGGTTGAACAATAGACTTACACAATTCAGAAATAAAAGAAATATGTAGAACAACAACATTGTTTTGTAATACCAGTCTACACTACAGCCCTACACTACTGATGATTGAGAATGTATAAATATGGCGTCACTAATACTATTAATACAGCTATAACTTGTATCATATGGCCATATATGTGGTGGTGAGCAACTATGAAGTTATTGGAATACGACCATATATGTGGTGTGCAGCTCATGAAGTTATTGGAATACGGCCATATATGTGGTGAGCAGCTCATGAAGTTATTGGAATACGGCCATATATGTGGTGAGCAGCTCATGAAGTTATTGGAATACGGCCATATATGTGGTGAGCAGCTCATGAAGTTATTGGAATACGGCCATATATGTGGTGAGCAGCTCATGAAGTTATTGGAATACGGCCATATAGGTGGTGAGCAGCTCATGAAGTTATTGGAATACGGCCATATATGTGGTGAGCAGCTCATGAAGTTATTGGAATACGGCCATATATGTGGTGAGCAGCTCATAAAGTTAGTGGAATACGGCCATATATGTGGTGAGCAGCTCATGAAGTTATTGGAATACGGCCATATATGTGGTGAGCAGCTCATGAAGTTATTGGAATACGGCCATATATGTGGTGAGCAGCTCATGAAGTTAGTGGAATACGGCCATATATGTGGTAGGCAGCTCCTTGAAGTTATTGGAATGCCCTTTGCAAAATTATTCCCATAAAATAAATTAGACAAACAAAAAAAAGCACATTATCAAAACAAAATAAAATGGCAGCCAGTGGTTCGAAATCGATGGATAATCCAAATTTTGCAGAAATCGTTTATTTCATCGGACACTGCACAATTAACAAAAAAGAAGGAAGTTGCAATCGGCAAGAGCTAACACAATCTGACATCAAACACAGCGAAAACAAGAGAAAAAAAATTAATGTGGAAAAATATGAATAAAAAAGATACTTGCCTTTAAAGATGCTCAGATTTAGATTACTTGAATCAAGATTGGAGACATATTTATGTGTTCAAAAAATTAGCCACCAAACTTTCAAACATAGCCCTGACGCTTTAGGATAAGTTAAAAATAAAAGTTTGAACAACAGAAGTCAACCACATAGTGTGATGATGTAGATCTGTAATTATGTTTGGTAGACAAAATATTCTTGGGCTCCCACTCCTCCCAGACACGCTCAGCAGGCGTTCCCACTATTCCCCCACCCAATAGAGTTTGTCTATGATCACACTGATTCACATCTACCCCACCCAATAGAAATTGTCTATGATCACACTGATTTCCATCTACCTCACCCAATAGAGTTTGTCTATGATAATACTGATTTCCATCTACCCCACCCAATAGAGGTTTGTCTATGATCACACTGATTCACATCTACCCCAGCCAACAGAGTTTGTCTATGATCACACTGATTCACATCTACCCCACCCAACAGAGTTTGTCTATGATCACACTGATTCACATCTACCCCACCCAACAGAGTTTTCTATGATCACACTGATTCATCTACCCCACCCAATAGAGTTTGTCTATGATCACACTGATTTCCATCTACCAATAGAGTTTGTCTATGATTACACTGATTCACATCTACCCACCCAATAGAATTTGTCTATGATCCTGATTAACATCTACCCCACCCAATAGAGTGTGTCTATGATCACACTGATTCACATCTAACGCCTAGCAGTTTACTAACCCCAAGCTAAAAGTCGGTATCTCTATATATTTAAAAAAAATATACAGGTGTCACCAGAGGCGGATATAAGGGCAGTCCCCACCGGGGTAGCTCCTCAGTATAACACTTTCAAATGAAAAACTTTTCTTAGGCGCAATACCAAAATTAATTGTTTCATCAGCCCAAACAAGCCAGTGAGACAATGGACAATTGAAATGTATGTGCACTGAGTACTCTAGTCCTACTTTGGCTAATGATAATGGACCTCAAAACCTCAAGTTTATTTTTTTGTTAAAAGTGACACATGCTACCCGGACTGATGGTCGTGCGGTAAAGCGCTCGACTGTCGACCTGAAGGTACCTGGTTCGATCTCCGGTGAGGACCAAGGAATTTTTAGGCTCAAGTTCCCGATATATCTCCGTGGTGTCTCCATGGCCACTGCACTATCGGGCTATGGTGGGGATGAAAAGAAAGGCACCATAAAAACCGTCCCATTAGTGGTTTATAGGATCTAATAGATTATCTCATCCTTACTGGGGAAACACTGTGAAGTGCTACTAGTGAAAATATTTATAAATTGACAGGGACAGTCTGCACTCAATAGTATATTACTGCAGCTAAGATAGTATACCCAATTCCTTTACCATTCCAATGATGGAGGTAGAAATGCAGATGTTGGTTGTTATAATCAGTTTAGGGTAGAGAATTTACAGTTGGCACAGAGATGGTTTAATTATCTGGCCACTTAGTTTAGCGGAAGTGAAATTATTAGTTTTAAGCAGACGATAGATTTTGAGTAGGAACAATTAGACGGACTTGATTATTCATCTCACATCATTTTATACCATGTATGTACTTCCATAGATTGAATAAATAAATATATATAAATATATGTTTAATACATAGAAGTCTACTCAGTAATTTATACATGTGATTCGTCTCATACATGGATACATAATGGTCGGCTGATGTGAAGTAATTTTATTGTAATCAAGACGAATGTTGGCACACTGGAAGATCTACATGTTCCTGATTTTTTTACATCTGTGTTCCATCCACCAATATACAGTACTTTACTGTAATATATACAACTATACTTGCTTCATTTGTTGGACTTCATATTTTTACTACTGTTGAAACATCGCTACAGCAGTAAATTCATAAGAACATTTACATCAGTTCTTTTTACTAAATCCTCGTGTGGGTGAAAAGAAGGTGAGCCGAAAAATTAGCAGACCTTACCAAATTGTGGCAGACCGTACCGTACCGTACCAGGAGAGCCATGAAATGACTACCTCTGACCTTACCTATTTACATCTACCGAGAAGTGAGTCTACACCTTTCGAAACTATACTTTTTACAGCACTCTACACTTGAGATCCGAAGTCGAAGTAACAAGAAAGGTATTTTACAGTGATTTCATGTTATTTAATTATAATTGTTGTTTTATTTGCAGACTGTGTCAAATTTATTATATTATGTAATGTTTAGAAATAATTTTTTTTACATCCTTAGTATATAAATATCTATTTGAAAAGTTCTAATTACCAAAATTAGTTAAATTAAAATAAATATATATTGTTTTCATCTAGATATTTACTTAAAATATTTGTTTATAAGTAACTGTTCGTATCCTGTATAATTTTTTTTGTTAATCTTGTAAAGTTGTATACTTAATTTTCACTCGTCTAACTATAAATTTAATTAAATAATATTAACTTAGTCTGTAAAAATTTTTTACATTTTTTAGTAATAGCATATTAAGCTTAGAAATATTTTATTTTATTGAACGTTTCCATTTGTCACTTATTATTAGAACTATTTTTACATTGGTAATTTAATTTTATTTTGACATAAGATTGCATATGAACTCAAGAATATTGAATACTGAAATATACATATATATATACAATATTTACAATAAATATAAAAATAAAAATACAGCAGAAATATAAAAATTAAATCAATTATATTGAATAAAAAATCAATAATTGAATAAAAAAAAATAAAAAAAAATTAAATAAATTTTAGAATGGCTGAGCAACCAGGATCATTTGAATACTATGTTGGACAAGGCAAAATGTTGGGTTTGACAGGTGAAAAAATTAACCAAATTTGTTACAGAGAGAATAGATAAGGATAAAGAAGATAAAATAGAAGCAGAAAAAAAATAGAATAGAAGAAAAAAAATAAAGAGGCAGAAATACAAGCTGCGAAAAATAAAAAAGATGCAGAAATACAATCAGAAAAAATTAGAATAGAAGCAGAAAAAATTAGAATAGAAAGAAGACAAAACAAAACAAGAAATAGCTTTACAAAGAGAAAAACTACAAAAAGGATTAGAATTAAAAAAATTAGAAATGAAGAGAGCAGATATGGAGCAAATTAGAATTATACAGAAAATCTGGGACTAAAACCCATTCACAAAAAGTCAGAAATGTAATAATCTAATAATAAATAAAAAGCCTATTATTAAATGCAATAATTGCAATAAAGAATTCAAATCAAGAAACAAATTATTTGTTCATTTAAACAATGAAGTATGTCATAAAATAGATACATTGAACACCTTAGAAAACACTAATTTAAAAATAAAGGAAAATGATCGCAGTACTGTAATAAATTCAGATCAACAAAATGACAATTCTATTTTAAGACAAATTGTACAAAGATCAGACTTCGACAAATTCAAACATTAATTCAAAGTCTAGAAACATTGACAAGTAAATTTGAAAAATGATGTGACTGATTCATATAACATTCTACATGAACAGTCAAGCACTTTAGAAAAAATAATAACGAAAATAGCAGATTCACAATTAACAAATAAAAATAACAATTAAGCAAATTTAAACAAAACAACAATAAGCAAGACAACATGTGAAATTGAAACAAACAGATACACCTTTGATAAAGAAAATTCATTCAATTTCAAAACTGCAAGAATCATTTTGTTCTGTTATTACAGACATTAATAAACAAAATAGAAATAAAATAGAGTCAACAACACAAAATAGAGACAAACCAATGTGTTTTTTGCAGAACTTTGGACATAAAGCTAATAGATGTACCCTCAAACTGAAAAACATAACGTGTTACAAGTGCAAAGAATTTAGGACATAAACAATCATTTTGTCCATTTAAAACAAGGGACATTGAGGCACCAAGACTAATATCAGATATAAGTACCAACCACAGGATAACAACTTTAGGAATAGACATACACACAATTACCATTCAAATAGGAACACACACAAATCAGTAAATAGTGGCAAACATCAAGATATAAAAGAAACAGTGGAAAATTTTTTGATGTAAGAAAATTGGTCATCTTAAAGAGAACTGTTTCAAACTAAAAAAATATTTGTTGCTTAAAATGTAAGATGAAAGGACATACTCAATCAAGATGTAAATCATTTAGTGAGAATCAGAGACTAAACAAACACATAAACATGACGCAAATAAAAGTCATGGGTTTTATAAAGAAAACACATGCAGTTTAGAAGAGCCAAGCAAACCACATATTTTATCGAGACTCAGTCATAAATAAATATTTTGATAAAAACCTATTGAATTATTTAAACATAGAAAATAAATATATTGGGACAACAAAAATAGATATAACTAATTGGAATAACAAGTATAAATAAATTAATATTAAAGGACAATTAGAAAATATAAATTATATTGGTACAAGTAGAAATGAAATATAGTAGAACAATAAGGATAATGACTAGAATAAATAAGGTGAATGTTGGAACTATAAATACATTATATGGATATTGGAATAATTAAAACTAATAACAGTATTTGAGAAAATAAAAGATTTGTATGTATTGAAAATATAATATAAGAATAATTATAATGACATTTAAGCTTGTCAAGTACACTATTGTATTGAGTATATTGACTCAAATATTTTTTTTAATAATATATATTAAAATTCATGTTGATGATTGATGCATAATGTATTTAAAATAGAAATATGCATACTTAATTAAGATAAGAATGAGGAGAGATTGTGTTTAAAATAAAACACATACACTAAACAAGTATATACTTGAGAATATGTTGTAAGATTGATTAATTACTCATTCATTTCATTCACATTGATGTGTGGAAGTTTATGCAAAGATTTTATTATGCAATGATTACTAATGCAAATATTTATTGAATTTGTTCATTGTTTGAAGTTTATTGTTCAATTTGTTATAAAACTTTTAAAAAGTTAAATTTTGTTAAATCCAATCAAGGATTATTGATTATGACATTGATTATTGTCAAGAAGACTTATTAGTCTCAAATATGTAACTTGAACAATTATTGACTAAAGAAGTCAAAGGTATGAAGATTGTAATAATATGAATTTTTTATTAAAATGATGTTTAAATATTTTATATGTCAGAAGACATAATGAATTGTACATGGTGTTAATATTAAATATGTCAAGATAAATTGACATGCGAAAAAGTGCAAAGTTAATATAGTCACACTATATAAAATGATGAAAAAGACATAAGAAAAATGTCTTATATAATTGATGAGTGCAAAATGAATATTGTCAAATCACTAAGGAAAGTGTTATTGACAGAAGACAAAAGAAAAGGTCTTCATAAGAGATAGAAGAAAAATGACTTGCTAGATAAAGCAAGGTAAATAATAAGTTGAACAAAATATTGTTGCAACAGAAGAAGTTTGTCATAAGACAACATGAAATATATATGATACTAAAATAAAATGCTCTCATACAAAAGAAAAGAATGATAATGATGTGAAGAAAAATATGAAAGTGTTGAATATTGAAAATAAAATTGAAAATATACAAAGAAATGACAATTAAGTCATAAGGTGATAGAAAATAATCACTATAAAAAAAAAAAAAGAAAAGAGGGAGATAATAATGATAATTAAAAATGCACTTAAAACTTATGAAGAAGTTATGGGTACTTGATACCAACTTAAGTAAATAATCACTTATTATTGTATAAAAATTTTTTGTTTTGAAACTGAATTGATAATAATATTTTTGAAAAATTGAACAAATTTTTATGTCAATATTATGATATGCTATATGATATGCATTTAAAGTGAAATATGAGATATAGTATTGACAAGAATATTTTTATTAATAAATTTTTGTATCATAACTAGTTTGATATTTGTATCATAACCATTTTGTTTGACATTTTGTATATAGAACAATAACATGTGTATGGATTATTATTGATATGATGTGATACAACAATTTTTTAATTTTGACAAAAGTAAATTTTATTAAGTTAGCGACAGAAAAACTTAGAGACAGACTAAAAAAACTAAATGTATAACATTTGTTTTTTTTAAAGGAAAAGGGGATGTTGTTATAATAAGTTTAGGCTAGAGAATTTACAGTTGGCACAGAGATGGTTTTTAATTATCTGGCCACTTAGTTTAGCGGAAGTGAAATTATTAGTTTTAAGCAGATGATAGATTTTGGTAGAGACAAGTAGACAGACTTGATTATTCATCTCACATTATTTTATACCATGTATGTACTTCCATAGATTGAATAAATAAATATGTATATGTTTAATACATGAAGTCTACTCAGTAATTTATACATGTGGTCGTCTCATACATGTGGATACTTAATAATATAATAATACACCAAGTCAAGTTAGTTGAATCATAAACTTCGAAAGAGACTTAAAATATATTTACACCTACCAAGAAACAGAAGTACCACGAGAATAATATATATATTATACATACAACTGATCTACTAATCCACACATAAAAACTACCCATGACATTGGTGATATAACGTCCAGCCCCTAATGATTCAACAGTGGGCCAATATACAAGTGTGTGTAATTATGCGCCCCCTTTCACGATCCGCTTTCACCCAAAAACTAATAGCAAAAAAATTATGACGTTTCCTTTAATAATTAATACAATGCTTGATTTCAGAATCACTTCCCCCAGTTGTGATCATAACGTACTTGTTGTTAAGCTATGCTGCTCCATTGTCCCCAACCCTTTTATTTAAATTAGCTTATAAATGGAAAAGGAGAAATATAAATATAATAGAGCATTGTCAATGTACACGAGTACACGGTTGGTTCTTTCTCATGCACTATTAATAGAACATTGTCAATGTACACGAGTACACGTTTGGTTCTTTCTCATGCACTATTAATAGAACAGATCCAAAATAGTGTCACAACATTTAAAGAAAAACCCACATAAAGTGAATTTTGTTAAAATGTTCTTAAAATAATGTAGACAAATGTTTATTATTAAAAATTAAACAATCATGTTGTTGTTTTCCCTACAATAAATAATGTATACGAATATTCCACTAAACTCTAGTCACTGTATATATTAAAGTCTAGCGGTCCTATCGCGAAATGAACTTTTGATGTACACATGACAGGCCAAGACCTACAAAATGATATATACATCATGGGTCTATGACTTATGGTTGCTGAGATATAGGGCGCTCCTTTGTTAATATAGCTTATATAGTAAAAAAACGGTACTTTATAAGCCCCCTTTACGGCCCTCAGAGGTCAGATCGCGAAATGAACTTTTGATGTACACTTGGCAGGCCAAAACCTACAAGATGATATATTCATCTTGGGTCTAGGACTTATGGTTGTTGAGATCTAGGGTGATGACAGACAGACAGACAGACAAAACGGGGACAAAATATTGGTAATGTTGGTGAGAGCATACTCACCAATTAGTGTGATATTTGAATTTTAAAATTTTTATTGAATTCCATTTGAACTTTGTTATGTTCAGCATAATAGGTTACACTTAATATTAAAGGAAATGGAAGGGCAGGTGGCAAAACTGACTCAGCGCCCGGGGAACAATACCTTTTTTAATAGCTTATTAGCACCCCCCTCCATTCGAAAACCAAATAATAGTATATGTAAAATATACCATTTGGCGCCCCTTTTGTGAGTAGCGCCCGGGGCTTGATACCCCCCTCGCTACACCTCTGGGAAGGGGGGATACCTATTGTGTGATACAGCTCGCATTATTTATGGGTGGCTTTAGTTCATCTAAGTCATAAACGTCAGATGTATAATGGAATGATTTGAAACAGACAAGGGGGATACATAATGTGATACAGCTCGCATCAGATTTATAATGGAATGATTTGAAACAGATAAAGAAGAAGAATAAAACCACTAACAATTAATTCCTGTTTGGAAAAAAAAGCCTGCATGACCTAATTATCTAGAGCCGCGCCATCCCAAGGGTGAACTGAGTACATTTCCCCCACAGTCGGTGGCTATGTTCTATGGAAACACAGACAAATGAAGCATCGAGTGCAGTGACGTCCATTACAAATTGATGGCCATTCCGCAAAATATTCAGAGAGCCCACCTAAAGAAATAGTGCATAATATAACCCTGTTGGGAAACCCATATGCTTCGGGTCTCGAGTACCTAATTCGACGGCATTGGTTGAGGTGCATCAACGTAAAGCATCCCGAATTGGTGTAGTCATGTGCAATTACACATGTTCAAGATATTTCATTAGCAAGTGGCAGTTTCAAAAAATGTTGATTATAAAACGCCCCTGTTTTCAAAGTTTGTCCGGGGGTGAGGTTTTGAGTTTAATGGGCAGCGGAGAAAAGTACTGGCTGCATCCACCCCTCGCCCCTCCAATCCACGAGGCCTCTATGGATATCAATGTCCCATGCAGTGTACGTTTGGTGACGGTGTACCATGTTGTAGTGAAGGTGAACCATATCTCATGCAGTGTATGTTGTAGTGAGGTTGTACCATGTTGTAGTGAAGGTGTACCATATCTCATGCAGTGTATGTTGTAGTGAGGTTGTACCATGTTGTAGTGAAGGTGTACCAATCTCATGCACTGTACGTTTAGTGACGGTGTACCATGTTGTAGTGAAGGTGTACCATATCTCATGTAGTGTATGTTGTAGTGAGGTTGTACCATGTTGTAGTGAAGGTGTACCATATCTCATGTAGTGTATGTTGTAGTGAGGTTGTACCATGTTGTAGTGAGAAGGTGTACCATATCTCATGCAGTGTATGTTGTAGTGAGGTTGTAGCATGTTGTAGTGAAGGTGTACCATATCTCATGCAGTGTACGTTTAGTAACGGTACCATGTTGTAGTGAAGGTGTACCATATCTCATGCAGTGTACGTTTAGTGACGGTGTACCATGTTGTAGTGAAGGTGTACCATATCTCATGTAGTGTATGTTGTAGTAGGCGGTGTACCATGTTGTAGTGAAGGTGTACCATATCTCATGTAGTGTATGTTGTAGAGAGGTTGTACCATGTTGTAGTGAAGGTGTACCATATCTCATGTAGTGTACGTTTAGTGACGGTGTACCATGTTGTAGTGAAGGTGTACCATATCTCATGTAGTGTATGTTGTAGTGACGGTGTACCATGTTTTAGTGAAGGTGTACCATATCTCATGTAGTGTATGTTGTAGTGAGGTTTACCATGTTGTAGTGAAGGTGTACCATATCTCATGCAGTGTACGTTTAGTGACGGTGTACCATGTTGTAGTGAAGGTGTACCATATCTCATGTAGTGTATGTTGTAGTGACGGTGTACCATGTTGTAGTGAAGGTGTACCATATCTCATGTAGTGTATGTTGTAGTGAGGTTGTACCATGTTGTAGTGAAGGTGTACCATATCTCATGTAGTGTATGTTGTAGTGACGGTGTACCATGTTGTAGTGAAGGTGTACCATATCTCATGTAGTGTATGTTGTAGTGACGGTGTACCATGTTGTAGTGAAGGTGTACCATATCTCATGCAGTGTACGTTTAGTGACGGTGTACCATGTTGTAGTGAAGGTGTACCATATCTCATGTAGTGTATGTTGTAGTGAGTTGTACCATGTTGTAGTGAAGGTGTACCATATATCATGTAGTGTATGTTGTAGTGAAGTTGTACCATGTTGTAGTGAAGGTGTACCATATCTCATGCAGTGTACGTTTAGTGACGGTGTACCATGTTGTAGTGAAGGTGTACCATATCTCATGCAGTGTACGTTTAGTGACGGTGTACCATGTTGTAGTGAAGGTGTACCATATCTCATGCAGTGTATGTTGTAGTGACGGTGTACCATGTTGTAGTGAAGGTGTACCATATCTCATGTAGTGTATGTTGTAGTGAGGTTGTACCATGTTGTAGTGAAGGTGTACCATATCTCATGTAGTGTATGTTGTAGTGAGGTTGTACCATGTTGTAGTGAAGGTGTACCATATCTCATGCAGTGTACGTTTAGTGACGGTGTACCATGTTGTAGTGAAGGTGTACCATATCTCATACAGTGTACGTTTAGTGACGGTGTACCATGTTGTAGTGAAGGTGTACCATATCTCATGTAGTGTATGTTGTAGTGAGGTTGTACCATGTTGTAGTGAAGGTGTACCATATATCATGTAGTATGTTGTAGTGAAGTTGTACCATGTTGTAGTGAAGGTGTACCATATCTCATGCAGTGTACGTTTAGTGACGGTGTACCATGTTGTAGTGAAGGTGTACCATATCTCATGCAGTGTACGTTTAGTGACGGTGTACCATGTTGTAGTGACGGTGTACCATGTTGTAGTGAAGGTGTACCATATCTCATGTAGTGTATGTTGTAGTGAGGTTGTACCATGTTGTAGTGAAGGTGTACCATATCTCATGGTGTATGTTATAGTGAGGTTGTACCATGTTGTAGTGAAGGTGTACCATATCTCATGCAGTGTACGTTTAGTGACGGTGTACCATGTTGTAGTGAAGGTGTACCATATCTCATGCAGTGTACGTTTAGTGACGGTGTACCATGTTGTAGTAGAAGGTGTAACATATCTTGTAGTGTACGTTTAGTGACGGTGTACCATGTTGTAGTGAAGGTGTACCATATCTCATGCAGTGTACGTTTAGTGACGGTGTACCATGTTGTAGTGAAGGTGTACCATATCTCATGCAGTGTATGTTGTAGTGAGGTTGTACCATGTTGTAGTGAAGGTGTACCATATCTCATGTAGTGTATGTTGTAGTGAGGTTGTACCATGTTGTAGTGAAGGTGTACCATGTCTCATGTAGTGTATGTTGTAGTGAGGTTGTACCATGTTGTAGTGAAGGTATTCCATATCTCATGCAGTGTACGTTTAGTGACGGTGTACCATGTTGTAGTGAAGGTGTACCATATCTCATGCAGTGTACGTTTAGTGACGGTGTACCATGTTGTAGTGAAGGTGTACCATATCTCATGTAGTGTATGTTGTAGTGACGGTGTACCATGTTGTTGGTGAAGGTGTACCATATCTCATATAGTGTATGTTTTAGTGACGGTGTACCATGTTGTAGTGAAGGTGTACCATATCTCATGTAGTGTATGTTGTAGTGAGGATTGTACCATGTTGTAGTGAAGGTAGTACCATATCTCATGTAGTGTACGTTTAGTGACGGTGTACCATGTTGTAGTGAAGGTGTACCATATCTCATATAGTGTATGTTGTAGTGACGGTGTACCATGTTGTAGTGAAGGTGTACCATATCTCATGTAGTGTATGTTGTAGTGACGGTGTACCATGTTGTAGTGAAGGTGTACCATATCTCATGTAGTGTATGTTGTAGTGAGGTTGTACCATGTTGTAGTGAAGGTGTACCATATCCCATGCAGTGTACGTTTAGTGTGATTGTACCATGTTGTAGTGAAAGTGTACCATATCTCATATAGTGTATGTTGTAGTGAGGTTGAACCATGTTGTAGTGAAGGTGTACCATATCTCATGTAGTGTATGTTGTAGTGAGGTTGTACCATGTTGTAGTGAAGGTGTACCATATCTCATGTAGTGTATGTTGTAGTGAGGTTGTACCATGTTGTAGTGAAGGTGTACCATATCTCATGTAGGTAATGCGTTTAGTGACGGTGTACTATGTTGTAGTGAAGGTGTACCATATCTCATGCAGTGTACGTTTAGTGACGGTGTACCATGTTGTAGTGAAGGTGTACCATATCTCATGCAGTGTACGTTTAGTGACGGTGTACCATGTTGTAGTGAAGGTGTACCATATCTCATGTAGTGTATGTTATAGTGATGGTGTACCATGGCCCATGAAGTGTATGCTGTAGTGATGGTGTTAAATGGCCCATGAAGTGTATGCTGTAGTGATGGTGTACCATGGCCCATTAAGTGTATGCTGTAGTGATGGTGTATTATGGCCCATGAAGTGTATGCTGTAGTGATGGTGTGCCATATCTCATGTAGTGATGGTTTACCATGGCCAATGCAATATAGGTTGTAGGGAGGATGTATATAGATCACATCTAAACTGCCATGCGGGTGGCATTTTGGGTATTCAGTGCCCTGATTTCTCAGAATACGAGCTTAATCCACATGAAATTGTTCAAATTCCAAATCAGTTAGGTTTGAATATTTTTCTTTGTCAATGATATAAAAACAATCAATTTTTAAAAAAATTGACATTGTCCAGGATGGTGTTGCTGTTTTTTTGTAAAGCATTGAAAAAATCAAAGACTCCATTTTAAAAACAAATATTACAAAACAAAAAGAACTGATACATTATGTCAAGTGTTCATTCTTTATTTGCCAGGTAAATGTGCACACAGCATTACACAGAGATAACTAAGATAACAACCCTTCAAATGTTTTAAAAAATGCAATCAGACAAAGTACTCTGATAACAAATGTAAATAATAGTGATTTGTTCAAATTATAGCTTTTAGAATTAAGAGATGAAAACGGAAAGTAAATAATATAGAAAGAAAGTGCTGATGCTCACACAGGTGTAAAAATAAAAGACTGTTAGTCTGACTGGGCTTCTTGATTTTTGAGCATTTTAAAGAATTTTAAACTGGTTAAAGAGACCACTGTTTAAAGCAGAACAGAAAAACAACACAATGTATGTTAAAAAACTAACAGAAAAGTATTTTTAAACCTAATCATCGCCACTGATAACATTCTTTTCTAAAAAAAAATACCTTCTTTCCCAATGTGCAAGGATATATGTTGCCTTGTATAATCAGACAGAAAGAAATAACAAATATAAGCAAGCTATAGGATGTTTTACAGTTATGAATCAGAACAGAACAATGCTAGCTATTTCACATTTAATCCACATATGTTTTTTAAACCAGTAACTGACTTACTGAGATATCCCCAATTGGTGTAAAATTTTCATTATCTGGGGACACAGTGACTATAAGACTCAGTTTTGGATTATATGTTATAGACTATAGAGTTCTTCTAAAGGAAAATTTATTATAAATTGCATAAAAGAATCAACATTTATCTCTAAACTATTAAACCTTTTCCAACCAAACAGTAAATAAGATATTCATTTTTTATCTTTATAATGCAACTAGTTATCAAAGACCCACTTTTTTTTTTTAATATCATATAATGCAATAACTTGGCCCAAAATTTATGATTTAAAAATATTTTTTACAAAAAATCAAATCCACCCCACAGACAGTCATACACATATCCATGCCTTATCATCAGTATTATTATAATGTTAAGTTACATCTATTAACAATGCATACTATGCTCTATTATTTTTTTAAGTATAAAATGTGATTCATGAAAGCAAAAGACATACCAACCTGCAAGAATATGTTTAATATTGTGAAAAGAAAAACTAGAAACATTCAGTTCACTTAATTATCAGAGGAGCATAATGTTTATACTCCACTATACTAAGACATAGTTTAGTAGTTTCTGTTGGTGTTTAAGTCTGCATGCATATGACCTGTTGTCATTCTCTCAATTTATTCTCTAAAAATAAATGAGAGAAAAAATTCTATGATATATGATGTCCTAGCTAACACACAAACATTGAACGCCCACAGCCATTTCTTCAGAAATCAACGTAATTTTATGCTGTCCGGCAGAAGAAGTAAGAAGTCCTGAACGGCATTGATTTTAAGAGTGAGATGTTCTCTTTTCGGCTTTTACCTCTCCCAGACGCGCAATATTGATCCGTTCTATCATAATCACCCTCACTGTCCCAGCGGACCTCGGTGGCGACACGGTGGTTTGAGAATATACAAGGCTAAATTAATAGTTTTAATTTATTTTACGATTTGAATTTGTTGAACAAGCATAATTAATTCACCTAATTTACAAACATAGTAACAGAGTTATATTACCGGGTAATTAAACAATAAATCCGATAACCACAATCAATGTCTATGAATTGAAGTTTACTAAAAAATATTTCAATTTTTGTGGAAAAACAATAAAACCTAAGCTTAAACTATTTATTCTTTGTAATTATGAATCATTGAGCAAGTACAGAGACTTTTCACATTCATATATTTTTAAAAGTTATGATCTATTGATATTTATTTTACTATCTCTGAATTATCAGCATATAATCGTAATAAATGTATTTGAATACTTACTTTCATAGATTGTCCATGTTTATGTTTACATTTTATGTCCGGGTTTTAATGGCATAATAAAAATTAGGAATAAATACCTCGTTTCGCCCCTTTTATCTCTTTGTAATTTTATATTGTCAGCGAATTCGGATATAAATTTAAGCAAAAACATTTTAAGAGTAGAGACACATATCATAATGCAGTTATATATATAAGGAGGATAGCCTTAGTGCGTGCGACTAAACCTTTCTTAAACTTTCTACTTTCAGTTACTTAAATATCCATCATAGACTCATAAAAAAGTAATATGTGTTCCTAACCTGACCAAACGAATACTTATATTTTTTGGCATTATGGTAAAAAAATATTTTGATCATTGATACATCACCTCTCAAATTGTTCTAGATCACAACATTGATGAAATTATGGTAATTGTTTACCACAGTTTACCCACGAGTCGTCACGAGATAAATCATAAATGGTTCTTCAATAACCTATCTACGGCTAATGAAAGGTCTTAATGTGAATCGAACGAAATGAGTAACCAATTACTGAGAGCTATATATGAACTCCGTTGTATTGAATTTGTGAATCATGCAGTCATAACTCGTTTTTGACTCATAATCTACGGACTTTTGCCTTGATAAATAAATGGTGATATGTTTTCAGTTTGTTTCAACATTAGCTGAGTGATGAAGTTATAATTTCATTTGTTAAGAGCTAGGCAAGAGTGTTAGTTTTTTTGTTGTTTTTTTTTCAATTTACATTAACTAGGCCCATTTAGGCTAATAATTAGGTTAGCATGTTTTTTTCTCCTCTGCATGACAAATGTTTAGTTTGGTATCATAGATAAAATTTGTATATAATATATTTATAATAAATTTGTTTATTCTCAGAACAATGTAATGTGATAAAGACCTGGCATAGCTTTGAATTTAGTGTCAAGATTAAAGATTCCACACTTTGTAAATTTTTTTAAAATATTAAAATATAATGAAAAATTATAAAAATAAGTAATCTTCACTAAGTCAGAAAGTCATTATCTTGCAAGCAGCAATGGCTTCTTCAAAATATTCTCCATTACCAAACACTGACAGAGATGATGGCGTCACTTTGGATTTCTCTTCCATATTTACTTATAACAGAAACACTACTGATTATCGTCCTCTTAGTTTCAGTCTGTCTTTACATACGACAAAAAGGCTGTGAACTTGAATCATCCAAATTTCAAAGGAAAACAAAGCTGTAAGTAGCATAAGTTTGTGTGTGAAGTTACTGTAAGGATGAGATAAATCTCTTAGATGCTATGAACCACTAATGGGATGGTTTTTGCTGTGCCCTTCTTTCATCCCAACCATAGTCAATAGTGCAATGACCATGGAGGCACCAAGGATGATATATCAGACACTTATACCATGACCTGAAATATCCATTGGTCCTTGCAAAGATCAAACCAGGGGACCCAGATTGACAGTTGAGCCCTTCACATAACCATCCATCCCCAGCAAAGTTTATAGAATTATCTAGTTATGATTACTTTCCTTCAATGATTAGGATAATTTAGAAATAATCCTGCATACTTAAAAATTTAGTCATATCAGAGCTTGTTACTACAAAATTAGAAAATGTGTGACAGTTTGTGTATTATAATTTGTTCTTAATCTGTCATTTTTAAAGCAAAATGTAATATACATAATTAAAAGCTAAAGTATAATAATTTTGTAAAGATAAAAAAATTTATATTTTGCCTTGCTAAATAATGCTATTAAATTTGTTTATTTAGTCTTGAATATACTTTGCTCATCTCAAAGAATCACTCAGTGAATTTATCTTTTCTACAGCATCACAGCTAACTACCCAGACAAATTTGCAAGATATTTTGTTCTCTTTGGCTATTTTGTTATGTTCCTTGTGATTTTTCCAGTAATAATTTGGTTTACACTAAAGGTAAGAGTATAATTAGAAAATGACCTTTGGACAGTTTAGTTGATTTTTTATCATTTGAGAGTTTAAAAATCAATAGCTTGGATAGCTATTTTATCTTTGAATCAAATCTTGTCAGTTTGACATATCTTTGTGGCAGATTTATATTCAATAAATAAGGATATTTTTTTATGGAGAAATATATCTGTTGATGTATCCATTACGTTCCCCCAATGATAATGATGATATTCAGTAATGCATTAAAAAGTGCAGTTCCTTAGTCCAAGCGGGGTAGATGAAGTATAGAATTCATGTGTTTCTATAACCTCGGCATATGAAGAGATTGCATTGTTAGCATAACGCCCAGCCCCCTTTGCTTCCCCAACTAAGTCAGGTACCCTTTTAAAGCTGGATGGACTTGTGGGACGACTTTGAAACAAATTTCACCTGGAAAAATTCCTACTGTTCTCACTGAGGATCGGAACCCAGGACTCTCAGGTTAACATTCAAAATATCTACACCACTCTGCCATCCGTCCCACTTGATAATGCATCCTTGTGTTATTATTTTTTAGGATCTTATTTGGTGCAAACTTAGTTTAAAAGAAAGACCAAAATAAAAATTGCATCTAGTTGTATCTAAAAACTTTAACCTTTAAAAATATTACATATATTTAAAACTGCACCTTCCGATTTTCATTCACTAAAATCATTTAATATGATTTTTTCTTTCAAGAAAATTTCAGAAAATGAGAGGCTAGTTGTGTTCAGATTAGGACATCTTCACAAATCCTAAGGGACTAGCCAGGTAAATACCGTTTTGGGTTTTCATTGAATTCCTTGTTATCATTCCTTTTTTTTATTGAAAAAATTATTTCTGAAACTTATGTATTTTACTTTTTAGGCATTGTTATGGTGTTTCCATTGATTGATAAATATCACAAAGTAAATGTTAGTTTGAAAGCTTTCAATGTACCACCTAAACAAGTTGGCTCCTTTTATTATCAATTGACTTTTTATTTTTGTGCTTGAAATATTTCTTTATATTTAGTTTTTATTATAATGCTTACAGAATAAACCTTTTACAGCTCTGAATTATTTTGTATTGGCATTATGTTAAATTTCTATACTCTTAATTTTTAATTGGTAGAAAAAGCTTTAAATTTAAAATTACATTATTAATATCAAAAATAAAGCTATATAAATTTTTTTAATCTGCTGTTACAATTAACCGTTTTCCTCTTATAATTTTCTCATTTATGTAAAAAAAAAACTGTAAATGAAAAAATGTTCCTAGTACATTTTATCATTGAACAAGAAAAAAAAATTAAAACATTGGGAAATATAGAAAACAATATTTTCAATATGTCAATTCTAAAACTTTGTATTGGGGATACAGTGATAAGATGCCAAATCTTTTCTTAAACCATATGAGCAATACTGTTAATAATTGCCATATTTTTTTCTAAAACCGTTTTGCTTTAGTTTTTATGTATTTTGTTTGCCACAATCAAGAAAGAGAGATGGCGGGGGTGGGGGGGGATGATTTAAATAGATGTTATTTTTATTCAAACCTATGGATATTGATAAAGTGAGCTAATATTTTTCTTTCATCGTCCCTATTTTTAATGCCTGTTTGTAAATGGAGGAGTTTAACTATCTAATTTTCAGAGATTAAGTTTGTATTATAGGTGGAGTCAGTACTTAGAACAGATAAAGTCTAACACATTGTATAATCACATCTTGGACAACCAGAAGCTTAATGGATACTCTGTCCATGGGTGCGCAAGACAGTTTGATCGATTTGTCCCACACCTGGCCAAATGTTCCTTTTCATAATTCATGTTTAAGGGGGGGGTCTGACATCAAATTTTAAATTTAGAATATTTGTCCAGCACCCTGGTCTATGATAAAGAAAGTTAGTTTCTCACTGTTCCTATGTTAATAAAAAGGGAGAGAAATTTGTACAGGTATTATATATTCACCAGTAACTTGCGACAGAAATAGTCCAATACATAGGATAGTTGCATCCATGTCACTCATGTTTGGTTGCTGAGATATAGAACGCTCCTTTATTAATATAGCTTATATAGTAAAAAACGGTATATACGCCCCTTTTTCGGCCCTCAGAGTCAGATCGCGAAATGGACTTTTAGGTGCACACATGGCAGGCCAAGACCTACAAAATGATATACATCATGGGTCTAGGACTTATGGTTGTTGAGATCTAGGGTGATGACGGACAGCCAGACAGACAAAACGGGGACAATAGGGCATATTTTTTGGAAATGCTCTAAAAAACACTAAAAAGTAACAAAAAAATTCTTTACATCTTTACATGCAACTTAGGGCTTATATTAAAAAATATTTTACATATTCTATAAGCAGAGTTTGTTATCTTTATATGTGTCATTGTGAGTTTATTCTTTATAACTAGTGTATCCATTCAACCTATTAACAATAGGGTTTTATAAAAATATGGCAATTTACAACCATATCACTAATACAGTTTAAGTACTGATCTTTCTAAAATGGTTAACAGATAGAAATCAGCAGGGCTGTTTAAAAAAATAAAGATGCTAGCATTAACAGATTAGTAGTATCTGATACATTGTAAATTTTAGAAAATGAAAAATAAGTGAAAGTAGGAAGCGTTTATGCTTTTTAAATTAAATCTTTCTGTGTAGGATGATCCCAATTTGGATGGATGTCCATTTATTTTACCTGTTCTACCGCCCCTTTTAGTCAGGCTGCTCTGCAAAACATGACTGCTTACCGGCCTTGTGGATAGGAAACTTGTAGGGAAACAGTTAATCAGTCAGCAATCTTTATTTATTTTTAAATATAATTTTTTTAAATATTGAATTCAACATTTACTTGCATTAGGATTTTGTATTATTTCAGGTTATAACAGCTGATAAGTCTATTATTGAAGTTGGAGCAGATATTTACTTTCAAATAATTCATCCAGAAAAATCTGTAACTTGTGTACAAAACTTGGATCTTTCAACCAGAATTCTTGTACAGACTGCTCTTTGTAACATCTTGGTTCAAAAAACATTATCTGAGGCTGAAAGGATAAAAATTGCTAACTCTGTGATGGTATTTATTTCAGTTTTTTATTGTCCTAAATATACATTTCTAAGCTCAATTAGTTTTATATATTTGTAGAATACATTAACTAGAGTAATATGTTCCATGCTGGCAGGGGAGTGCAGCGCCATCACAAGTCCACTGGTCCTCTGTACTCAGAGGGTACTGTCACTGGTCCTCTGTACTCAGGGTACTATCACTGGTCCTCTGTACTCAGGGTGCTGTCACTGGTCCTCTGTACTCAGGGTACTGTCACTGGTCCTCTGTACTCAGGGTACTGTCACTGGTCCTCTGTACTTAGGGTACTGTAATCTGCCTGAACATGACTTGGCCTATTGGTGGATATCTGTGATCAGAAGGGTCCCAGTTGTTGGAGAATGCCAGGGGCCCAAAATTAGTTGCTGGAACCATATAGCTTTTACAATTGGAGTTGCTCTGGTCTTTTGAAAGGTCATTCTAAGAAAGTGCTAGCGATGATGCAAGTTAGCCAAAACCAATGCAATGTTTTTGTATTTTTCATTATTATACATTTATCGATATGCTGTTATAAAAAATTAAACTGGAATTTTATAATTTGCATAACTCTAAAAAAAGGTAAGCAGTAACAAGACATGTAATAACTGGTGTCACGATTACTAAGACTGAACTGTAAGTAGTATTTTATTAATTTTAAACAGCATATTGCTTTATTTTTAACTGCTGATATCACTGACATGATAATAAAAAAATAAATAAATAAAATACTTGTCAATATGTTTATAAGGTTACATTATACTTTATTTCACAAGTTTATGTCTGTTAGATATTTATATTTTAAGTTAATGATAGCGCACACATATCTAATACTTCTCAATTTAGATTTTAAATATTTGTAAATGACCTGCACATAAATTGTCTTAATTGAACTAATGAACTCTTCTCTGTTATGACTGTATTTACACTATCCTGTTTACCTCTTTTTTAATATTTTAATTATTGGAATCGATCCATGTAAGAAAATATAAGTCCATATTAACACTTCCATCTACTTCACTAATAACTGTTTCAGAAAACCATCCAACTTGTACAACACATCTTTTTCTCTTAGCTGTCCTAACACTCACTGACATGTGTCTCTCTCTAACTACCTTACCCACTGGTCAGCATTTTCACTTGCCCTCATATTCACCACTAGCACACTTTTCATGTTGACTAACAACTCACAACATGCACTGACTACAGTAAATATAACAGAGTTATGACAGATACTTTGATATTTTTCAGGTCATGGTTTAAGTTTCCAAGTCCACCTTGATTAAAATGGTTCCTAGTATTAGTTGGGGAAGTGTGAGCATTGTGCTAGTCACCATTTAATGGATTTCTTTCATCCCCACCATAGCCGATAGTGTCATTGCCATGTAGGGACTACGGGAGACAGGTAGGAGACTGGACACACTGGGGAGTCGAACCTGTAACCCACAGCATGCAGCATGAAGATCCAGCTTGCTACCAAAGTACACCAGCCAGTCTAACTGTCCACTTCTATGTACAACACTCTTTTTGACAGAAGTGAAGTCATGTTTATAAATAGAGATTCTACACCTATCACTCTCTCTCTCTTTGAACTCTCTCAGTTTATCTGTGGGCTGAGACTTAGTTTCTTAGAGCTTGTGAAATCAAACTCGTGGTGTTCCTCAACATCTGGGAACTGCCATACAGGCTAATGGTAAGCAAGCTATCCTACTGGTCATGGACGGCCGTTACCTTTGACTTCCGAACACAGGTCACTTCCCTGGAAGGTTTTTTCTAACATCCATACTTCTGTTCATGTGTACAAGAAAATCCACCATCTGACCCATGAATTAAAAGTACTCTTACACTGACTTCAAATCTTTTTAATAAGACAGATAAACATTTTGATTAAATTTGAAGTAGACAAAATGTTAGTAATAACATTTGCATATGTACATTAAATATCTAAAAAAAGATCCTTAGAGGCTAATCAAAAAAGTATTTTAAAAAAAGTCTTTTTCAGTCAAGGTGACAATGTTGAGCCCCCCTTTGGTGGGATCTCAAAAGTAAACCCAAAAATATATTGATCCAAAAGTATCTACAGGATTGATACACTATCAAGAAATATGCAAATCCTATTTAATTAGTTTTACTTTATATCTTGGATGAGCTTCAAAATTGAGAGGCACAGAGCTATGAAAATTGTAAATTAATATATAAGTAATTTGTTCTCATTTCTACTAGGTCTCATATTAAGGTACTCCAGAAACCTCTTCCAAAGAAACCTGCTCAGTTGTGTATGTGGCCTGGATTATTCGATTCAGGAAGTACTAGTAGAGCTGATCTTCCTTTGAAGTTTGCTCAAATAGCTCAAAATTTTGCAGATGATCAAAGCAAGTTGATTATAGTATATAATAATAAATAGATTAATCAGATCATTTATTTGAAGTAAGGTTAGGGTTATTTGAAGGTACATGTTTAAAATACATATTTTAGATTAAATGAAATTGTGAAGGAGTTCTCTCAGATTATTTGCTACAATCTAGGTTTGAAAACCTAAATAAATTGAGTGACATTTCACAGGGAATTATTTGGGAAGAAGTGCAGCAAGGAGCACTGGTAAGAATTAAAATCCAGTGGAACAATTGAAAGGTGGAATAACTGGGCAGCCTAAGGACACAATACATTATTATCCATTCAAATGACCAATGGCTTGTGTGTAGTGGCACATAAAAATGAGAATTGCTTGTACCACTATTTAATGAGCGATTAATGTCACTGTAAATTTATTGCAGCATAAGGACACCCAGATTGTAAAGTCATTATCTGTTAGTCCATCACTCACTTTGTCCCTGACAAGAAGTAGTTTAAGTTCCAACATGTCAATCAAGTGGTCCCAAATGTATTAGTGGACAATATATAAGTGCTGGGATGTTTTGTATAACATTTGTACATATTGAGCAACATGTTGATGTGTAATCTTGATGTTGTGGAATAATTAATATTGTCTTAACAAAATTACAACTTCTGTTGTGTTCACCCTAATAGTGTATGTTTGTTGAAAAGTTAGCATTTACATGTACAGCAATGCAACCCAACAAGACTACATCATAAATAAGACAATATAAGAGGGCTGCAACAGAAATTATTAATTTAGTTTTTAACAATATAAAATGCTGCTACAATTTATATAGTACTATAATCTTGTTAGATATTTTTCCCTTTTATATTAAATAAATATTAATTAATATCCCCAGATTCTGACAAAACTAAAGCTGTAGTTAATCTCCTACAAACTGTGGTATCAAGTCTTATACCAGGAGACTCTCCTTTGCAAAAAACAGATGGCATTGACTTTGATGATTTAATACTACACATAACAGAACAACATAACAAAGAACAATGTGATGATAGTGATCAACAAACTTCACCTTCAACATCTGTAAACTCCGATCCTGAGAAAATGTTATTATTGATTCAAGAAGTTCTCAGTGACAATCTCGTTCAAAAGGTTGGGAAACTTTCCAGATTGAGATATCTGGATCAGGAGCTGGGACCTATTATTTGGACTTAAAACATGGTGAGCAACTATTTCTGATTTAAGTAACTAAATGTTTTACATTTAATAAATATACGTTTTGTGGCTGACTCATGATTATTTGTTAGTACACTTGTTTAGTTAAGTTACACATGGCTATTTTGGATTTTTAAATATTGTTTAAAAATATTTTGATTGTTCCTAAAGAAATGCTTAGAATCATCAAATGCTACTATACAGTATATAAAAAATATTTTGATTGTTCCTAGAAATGCTTAGAATCATCAAATGCTACTAAACAGTTTAAAAAAAATATTTTGATTGTTTAGACATGCTTAGAATCATCAAATTGCTAAATTTGTAAAGTAATATGTCATTATTATATATGCAATCCATATTGACCCTCAGTCAAACTATTTTCAATAGATAATTGTATGATCAAAGGAATTATTTGTTACTTTTAGTACATTTAATGATATCCTATGTTAGAAAAAGTTTTATTTTATGAGAGTTTTTTAATTTTTGCACTTGAATTTTAAAATTAATTATTTTATACTCAAAGAAAACAAAAAATAGTTTTTTTCTATTCTGAATAAGGGGGCTATGTTGGTTATGGACCAGATCCAAGTGGGGATCCTGCAGCCATCTTACATTTAGAGAAATTTGGGTGACCTTCAGGCTATGCTGACCCGGTGAGCTGAAACCATTTCAGGCCTACATGAGTGGCAGACTTAAAGTCTCTGGGGACACAAATGCTGCCTTAAAAATTAGAGGAACTCGGTGCACGGATAAAACAGTTAAAAAATAAAGAGAAATATTAGTAATATAAAATGACTGCTTTATATCAAACCACCTTTAGGTTTCAAATGTCGGCCAGTTTGGCACAACTGGTGGGTTCGCAAGACCTGTGACATTGGGCTCCTGTCCATGGAAGAAAGTAGCATCATAAAAAAGTCGTATTATTATGGTCTGTGTGAGGAGAAATTCAGTTTTAATTTGCATCTTTCTTTTGTAAGTGTGGCTTAAAGGCCAGTCATGATTTGATAATATAACAAAATTTCACTAAAATAATTATGATTTAACAATGTCTATTTCACATCATATAAATAAGAAAATGAATATACAATGAATTCATTAACATCAACTGTCTTTTTTTCTGTCTTTATGTGGCCTTTTTTAAATGACAAACAAAACTTTTAATATATCAAAAATTCATAAAATATTGCTGTTACATAATCAATGTTAAGAAAATATGAAAGATCATCACTGATTCAGCTAATAAATGTTATAAATGATTTTATTAGTTTGTTTCTGTTATCCAGTTTACTTGTTTTGTCTCTGTTGACGTCTGTCTGGCAGCGTCCATCCTCTTGATGTAGGTTCTAGCAATTAGAATTATTGCACTCAGATATGCAGCCACACCCACATAATGTAAGGGGTGGGTTGAAAGGATCAGACACTTCAAAATACTGCCTGGTGAAGAAAAAAATTAAGTTTTTGCCAGGGTCAGGTAGTTGATAAACCTAGTAAATAATACACTTACCAATGGTTGATTATCAGCTATTATGTGATACATACTTAACAAAGGATGGTGAACACAGCCATTGTTAGTGTTGCAGTCATTGTTTGAAATCAAGTGCTTGAACATATTTTTCTGCTCCCATAAACTGAAGACAAATTAGAGTTCCAAATGTTTGCCTAACACCTCCAAATACCTATAATAATACTAATACCATCAGTGCCTCAAATGACGTATAAAAATGGGTAAAGTGACTGCTGTACCTATACAGAAAAAAATATGACCAATTATTACAAAGAAAATGTTTTTATATTAAAAATACATTTTCAGTTTTCAAATCAATAAATCATTTTTTTAAGCCAACCTCAACTTGGGCATAATATTCTTCCAGTAAATGATTTTTAACTTAATATCTTACCTATTATAATTTATTCAATAACAATCTGAGTTGTAGTCAATAGATTGAAGTCTGTAAGAGCTCAATGGCAAGTCTGCTAGCAAGAAAGTCCCAGCCCACCGCCCATAATAAGCATCAAGGCTATTTCATCATTGTTGAGGCCGGACTTAGTACCTATAGTGGGAAAATAGGTGGACAAGTACCCAGCAAAACTCCGTCATGTTGTAGAGTAGAAGAGCTCAAGTGACCAAGTCCGAAATAGGTGAATGTTGAAAGCGCCATGAAGCCACTTGAGAAATCTTGAGAAACAACCTTTATTTAGCGTATATATTTGATCTTCATCACAAGTTGCACTACTTTCTTGTAGTGCACAAAAATCTAAACCCACAAAGACATCACTAACTGGAGCACTTATAACGCTCCAAGTACTGGACACGTTTAGTTTGGACAGTTTACTCCCCATCTGTTGATGTTTTTGTCCACATAAGACTTGTTATCATGTACATTTGGTTGGTCTATTCGGCTATCATTAGAATTTAGTTCGTCTGTTTGGAGATTGCTGTTATCATATGAAATTGTTCTTTCAAAAACTGAACTTATGTTGTCACCTGAAATACCTAAACTACTAGACGATATACTTTCTGTTATGTCATTAATTTTAACATTTTTTAATGGAAAACATTTGTTGATATTCTTCTCACAATAATCTTTTTGCTGATGTTATTCTGTTGCTGCTTACAGCTACTTGAGTTGAAACCATATTCACCATGAGTTTTAAATTCTTGAGCAATTTGCTTTGTACTTAAATTATGAACATCTTCATCAGATCTCAGCTGTAATATAAGTTATGATCATCTTCCCCAGAATTCAACTTTATACTTACATTATGAACATCTTCAGAATCCATTAGAAGATTCTTAACTAATGACATCATCTCCATATCTAAAATGAGATTGTTGTGACAGGTGATAGTTTCTGTCAAGCAATTCAATATTTTCTTCATCTTTATTCGAACAAGTCACTTGCTTATTACTACATATAACATCTGCCGTGTATGTAGTCATATTTGTCTTGTTTACACGGTGGACATGGGATGTTTATTTCATTCGTTGTTTGTATACCTCGTCTTGCCCTGAACTTATTTTATGTGGTATCTAGTTGTTGGTCTCAGCAACATGGCCATGCGAATGTTATTCATTTCAAGAGCGCCAAATAAAAAAAGCGCCTTGTGTACCATACACCTGAAGAGTACCAAACTTTCATAAGACAGGTATCGTCTTAAACAATATTCATAAAACAGTCTTAATATTAAATTACTGTTTGCATGATTGTGTTTTTTACAAAGATGATATTCTTATATAGACTAAAAATGCCTGGAGCTCATAATTTGGAATAACTTGTATAAGATGATAGGTTCGAAAAATGCTGCCAGTTTAAAAACAAATACATCAAATGTGCTCTTTGTGTTAATGTATAATTTGACTACAGTGAAAGGATAAGGGAACCAAGCAATCGTTATATCTCAATCAAAAAATTTAACCCATGTGTGGAGCCCCCATGGAACAGAGAGTCTGTGTTACCTCAATCAATAATTTAACCCGTATGTGGAGCCTACATAGAGACAAGAGCAGGCCCGTAGCCAGAGGGGGGCTGGGGGGCTGAGCCCCCGTGCATGACCTGAGCCCCCCCCGTGCATGATTTGAGTTTTTTGACAAAATTTTAATAATAACGGCTATAAAACATCAATCATTTTGTTGGCAAATAATAATAATAAAAACTTAAAGTTTTATTTTGGCAATCATTCAGGCTATTTATATATACTTACATATATAGCTTATCTAATTTTTGGGCATAAAAGATTGAATCTTATTGTTCAATTCTGGGTATTTGGGCTGGCTAAACCACGAAGTTTGCAGAGCGAACCGTATATTAATATAAGTTCGCAACCAGTGCCGACGAGTGGGGGCAATGCCCAGGGGCCCGGCGAGTTTAGGGACCCGGACTGAGCTGGCCAATCAACTTTTTAAAATATTAATATCAGCCCAGGGGCCCAAAATTTCTGTCTGATGGGCCTGTTCGCAACCTTGTAATAGTTTTATATATTGATATCTTCTGAGACCAACTAGCAACTTAAATAAGTTAATAAAATAACATTGGCTTCTGACTTCATTTTTATACATATGTATAATAAAATAATAAAGTACAAACTCCGTGATTTCTGAGTGATGTTATTTAATTTGCAAATTTACTTTTAGCAGAATTAATTTTATTTTAAAATTTAATAATTGCGACTGTTGTTTGTTGATAGATCTGTTCTTTGTTTTCAATATTTTATAAGAAATATCACACAAATAGCTAAGCTTTATTCATGCATCTTTGTCGTTCTTCTCGTGATTGTACGTTAAACAAACAGTATAATAATATAAATCAATTTATCTATTATGTAACAATTGTGTCGCAGAACTATTGGTCAATATATTTATAACAGGAATCAGAAATTGCTCAGCCTCAATACATTTTTATCATTAAAACTCTTTACTATTTAAATTATTTTTAACAAAACTGCAACATGCCAAGCATTATTTGGAAGCGTAGTTAAAATTATATATTTCTAATTAATAGCTAAACAATCGGTACTAAAATGCACCATTCCAGATATGGAACTGCAAAAATGAGATCCCCTCCCCAAACCCCTCCTCTCAGTTCGCAAGCTTTCGGCGCTTCTTGCCTCCATTTTTGCCCCCCCGTTACCGCAAGTTTGCGGTAATACATCATTAAATTATCGAAATATTTTTGTTCTAAGACCAATTTTCAACAATGAAAACAGTTTTGCCCCCCCGGGGTCAATGCTGCCCCCCCGTCAAAGTTGTCTAGATCCGCCCCGATCATTTCTTCGCCCCCCCCCCGAAAATGTCTTCGGCCCCCCCAATCAATATTCCTGGCTACAGGCCTGACAGAGAGTATGTATTACCTCAATGAATAATTTAATCACAGGTGGGCCCCATAGATCCAAGAGCCAGTCCACTACACGCTACTGCAGTTGCAAAAGATTTTCTCTTCTCAAAATACTGACTTAAGAGCAATGGAAGCCATCACCATTGTGCCCGCTGACCTTACCTGCAATAATGTATTGTAGCCAACATGTAAGATGATTAATTTATTGTCACCAAAATTGAGCAAATTTATAAATATTTGTTTTAATGTTTAAATATTTAATTCAAACTCCGGGCAATAGCAGGGATGGTCACACTATGTTTAGTTCTTTGGCCACAATGATAGAAATAGGCCGCACTTAGAACATATTGATGGAATGTTTATATTAACTAATAGTAAATCCACTGGCCAGATTAAACAACCAAATGGGCCGTTTTTGGGCCAAAGGACCTATATTTCTCACCCTCCAGTATATTACATGATGCACTGCACACAAAGCTGTCGTTCATATAAAACTGATAATGAGCTGTCTACAAAGAAAATGTGAACTATAATAAATAATAATGAAGGGGAGTATTATCTCACTTTTGACCTACTTAGCAAAGGTAATGGGGGGAATGGCGGGAGGGGTGGATAAGCTTACGGCCTTACAAGGTGTGGAGTGACTACTAGGTAGGCGGTGGCGATCCATGACAGCCTGAAGATCCTGGGTTCTGTCTCCAATGAGAACCAAGGGAATGTTTAAGGTCATGGTGAAAGTTCCCTCTATGTCTCCTGTGGTGCCTTCCATAGCCATTGCACTTTCCGTTATGGTGGGGATGAAAATTTACTCAGAAACAGTCTCATAATGGTTTATAGGATCTAAGAAAAACATATCATCCTTGCAGGGACGACTGGTCTGCAAAAAAAAAAAAACACTAAAAAGTAACAAAAAAATTCTTTACATCATACAAATATTTATACCAGTCATAATTATTAAAAAATTAAGCGAGTGCCCATCTATATGTATAACTTATTTTTTGCTACTTATCATCCATCTAATGCAGTGGTTCCCAAACTGGTTCCTACGGACCCCAGGGGTCCGCGGTATCCGTCAGGGGTCCGTGGAAAATTAAAATTCATTTGAGGGTCCCTGAACAACTCCAGGAGACCCGTGAAAGTTTTAATGTAAAATAGTTAAATTATGATACATTTATGTTGCAAGGCTCTTTTATAAACTTTGTAGTAATTGTTCCAACAACAGTGAACAACACCTTTAATTATACTAAGTCGACGCAAGTTGAAAGTAACAAGACTAATATTTGTGTTTCAGTATAACTGCATGAACATGAATTGACTCAGGAGGAGTACAATTACTACAGTCTAGTTTTGGGCATCGTAGTATGCAGGAAATTGCGTCATCAAACTCTGACTATATTGTTTTCCACAATCTGTCGGCACTGCAAGAAAACAGTTATTAAGACATGCTTAGGCAGCCAGACCAGCACGGTGGTATTGTACTGCTGATCAGCCAGAATGTGGGTGAGGGTTTTCCTGCCACTCGGACAGAAGAGACGGGTGTAATGTGCCTGACTACCCGACAGAAATGGCAGGCTGCATTGGTGTGCTGAGTGGGACAGAGTGGAAGGGTGTAAATACCATTGTCTCGAATTGTCCTCGTTGACCACAGTACCACCATCGTCGCTAAAAGTTATTTCCTGACCAGGAGAACCTCAATAATCTTTTACCCAAAGACTATGGTATGCCTTCTAGACCAGATTAGCCAAATGGATAAGATCCATTACAGTGCAGATACTACACTTTAATATTAGCCAAAAGGCCGAGAAGCGTCACTGCAACGAATTTATCGGGGCAACATCTAAGCAAGATGATGATGACTGCATGCTTCTTATTGAAGTCAGAAAGCTGTTTATTATTGATGAAGGACTTATTTTACCAGTTGTATGTGAGGTATGAGGCCCTACACACAGTTTTGTTCAAAACCACATTTCGACATTATAAAAAGTACACTGAGTAATAATACATGGCTCAGTCCGTTGAAAATTCTTTATGTGATTACTTAAAAATATCTGAATTTTCTATACAGCTTGACGAGTTCACTTCAGAGGTGTAGCGAGGGTGGTCTAATTGGGGCATCATGCCCCGGGCGCTACTCACAAGGGGGCCAAATGGTATAGTTTACATATATTATATGGTTTTTCAATTGGGGGGGTGCTAAGGTATTGAAAGGTATTGTGCCCCGGGCGCGAGATTAAGCTCGCTACGGCACTGGTTCACTTTACCAGGAATGACTTTACTTTTTAGCTTATGTAAGATTTGTAAAGAAGAAAAACATTTGCTAAATGTTGCGGTACAAGTTAAACGTTATTTACTGAATTAAAAGATGTTTTCAATGTAAAAGCTATACCCTTGACTAATATCATTTCTGTTGTTTCTGATGGTGCACCAGCAGCAATGTTTGGAAGATACCGAGACTTGGCATATTACAACAATCTGTACCAATCGTATTGTCATTGTGTCATTCACCGACATCATTTGGTCGCAAAAAATCTTAGTGGATCACTAGATTAAGTCAAGAAGCCGTTAATAAAATCGAAGGAATGCTAAATGAGATATTATTTTCTCAACTTTGTTTGAAAAATGACGAAGGCGATAACCAATTACTACTTCACATAGACGTACGTTCGTTATCTAAAGGTGAATGTTTAAATCAAATTTTTGCGCTCTTTGATTCATCAAAGTTTGCTGGACGTATCGAAAAAAAAAATACGTAGTACCTTTGACGTATCCGGAGCCAGTGCGATTAATTAATGTAGCAAACCTTTATAAAACTAAAAAAAAAGCTTCACTATTTTGAGCATTTTTGCTCCGGTGCTACGCTAAATTTAACATAACAATCACACGGCGAAATTGTTCTTATAAAAATTGCTTTTATTAAAATTGATTATAGAGATAATAAAGTATTTTTTTAATATTTTTAAACCGCAATAAAATTTGCTTTATAGATAATCGTTGATTTTCTTTAATAGACATTCCTTAATTATCTTGCCAATTGAAAAGAAAACAAGCTATGAAGTTAAATACATATTATTTTTACTAATGTACCTTTAAATGCCATTAAAATGAGAGAAAGCAGGCTATGTTAGGAGACAAACTAATCCCTATCATTACCTGAGAACCGAGTGCAGCACCAATTATACAAGGAATTCTTTCTCCAGTCTTGGGAACAACAAGAGATGTAACCAACATTGCTTAAAGAAGAGAAATAACCAACCAACAGTTATATTATGTAATATTATGTAAGTCTATTGTTTTTATTTAACGAATGATAAGAGAATAATCCTAAAAATAAAAAGTCTGTCATACACTAGTTATTGACAATATCGTGATCAGTTTAATTATGCAGAAAGCATATCTTACAATTTATGTCTTACAATATTTAAAAAAATAACATGACTAGGCATTTTTAAGTAGTTAGCCACAACGTCGCTTACAGAAAAGCAGATGGAGTATTTCAATGTTCTAATGTAAATTAAATCTACTGAAAATGTACTGGGAGAGCCAAACTGGCCGTAGATTAGCTCACCCCTGGGCCTTGATCCCATAATCGAGACGGTGGTTCTCAAACTTTAATGCTTCGCGACCCATAGACTACATATATGGTTTCACAACCCAACATTAAAAACTGTTTTTCGATCATTTGTAATGATAAACTTCGACAAAATAAATAGAATACGTACTCATTCATGTTATATATAGAAATAGAATACACACTATACTCATTCATGTTATATATAGAAATAGTACACTACTCATTCATGTGATATATAGAATATACTATTTAATCATGTTATTTATAGAATACACTGCTCATTCATGTTATATATATATATATATATATATATATATATATATATATATATATATATAAATAGAATATATTATTTCTTCATTTATAAATCGATTTCTTTTTTCTTTCGCAGATTTAAAAAAAAAAAACATTTAAGTTCTGCATCCACCAACACGAAACACTTTCGCGCGGAACCTTCCGCGCGGAAGTTTCAACTGGCGAAACTCTTGTAGATACACCGGGACGAAAAGGTGAGCGACGAAACAACTACCGGAAACAAGATTTTTTTAATGATTACTTCGCACTTTTTCCTGCTAGTGAAAAAAAAACGTACTTTGAAAAAGCAGAAACTACTGCATCCCGTGTGCCTTTTGTTCTTATTACAAATAAATTGTCTGGCTGGAAATGGAAAACTTGTTTTTTGTTGTTGTTTTTTTACTTTTTATTCGATCGGTAGCTGTTCATTTTTTTTCGTTTTCATGATCAGCCAAGCATTTTTTTAATAGCATTTATCTTTTCAAGACAGCGCTTCGATCGAAAATTTCATTTGTAGAATGTAGATAGACGAAGTATATTTTCCTTTCAGAAATTCATATACAAAGACTGTTGCCGGCCAAAACTTATAATAATCTTTTCTGTCAAAATTCGCTTTGTTGTTGTTTTTAATGAATATACACTAATGTGAATCATTTTCTATTCGAATCGACGTTTCTAAGCAGCCATTTTTGTTTGTTTATCATGACGGAAAATGTAGCTCTCGGAAAAAAAAGCTCTGCAAGCAGCGAAACTGAAAACTTTCGCTGTTCCGCAACGGAATTCTGACCGGTGTACATGTTCTCATTAGAATATCATAGCAGCGAAACAGAGACGGAATTCGCAATATAGATACCGGAATTTCGTGTTGGTGTATTCATACCTTTAGTTTTTCAACTCATAGAGAAATAATTTATATTATGAATTGATATATTCGCGATCATTAAATGATACATTTTCGTCCCGACCAACACTATATTCGCACGTTGAGAAACACAGATAGACAATAGTCCAACATTATATTCGCACGTTGAGAAACACAGATAGACTATAGTCAACATTATGTTCGCACGCTGAAAGAAGCACAGATAGACAATAGTTCAACATTATATTCGCACGTTGAGAA
The DNA here is from genome assembly GCA_021962125.1 of Bulinus truncatus. Classification (NCBI taxonomy): domain Eukaryota; kingdom Metazoa; phylum Mollusca; class Gastropoda; family Planorbidae; genus Bulinus; species Bulinus truncatus. The sequence continues at coordinate 16,015 of JAGDYQ010000442.1, read as the reverse complement.
ACACAGATAGACAATAGTTCAACATTATATTCGCACGCAGAGAAACACAGATAGACAATAGTTTAACATTATATTCGCACGTTGAGAAACACAGATAGACAATAGTTCAACATTATATTCGCGTTGAGAAACACAGATGAGCAATAGTTGATGAGACAATGTAATCCAATCTAAAGAAAACAAGTTAAAGGAATGTGAGAAAAAAAAGACATAATTATATTGAGTGATACTTTCACTGTATCATTGCAATGGTACAGCGTTAGTGGTGTTGAAGTGATACTTTCAATGTATCGATGCTACCAATGACACAGCGTTAGTGGTGTTAAAATGCCGAAAAAAAATAATGAAGTGGGTGAAAATGCCACCCCTTACAAGTTTCACAAGCAAGTTCCGTTCCCCCTCTTTACGCCTAGTTCAGGGGATGTCATCGCACTAACGGGGTACTATAACTCTTTAAAGCAACCACTTTAAAAGAGCTGGTGAAGGTGTATTCTTCGATCCATGGCCGAAGTCAACCGTATCTTTGTTACAATAGTCGCAGCGCCATTCAAACTAAGCGGCTTTACAGCACGTGAGGGTTTTTGAAGGCTGCCACCCCGGTCACCAAGCCACGAGGTTAACTATTATGATATTGTGGCTTTATGGTCAGTGATCAATCCATATGTTAAGAACAATATAGCTCTAAATAAAGCCTTTTCATCATTTTATACTGGCCTTTGACTACATCACAAAAGTCATGTGCGAGGTAGACTTGGGCTCCCTGTGCGAAGAAAATATTGGGTCCCCTATGACGTGGGTCATATCGAAAAGAGAAATAAAGTTGGGATTTTGTAGGTAAATAGTTCGGCTATGAATGGCCCTCTTAATGTGAGCCCCAGGCGCGTGATGTGTTCATTAGGTATATGACTTCAGAACAACACTTGTATGGCATACCATCAACAGATGACTTTTTATTGTAGAAACACAAAACCATATCAAATTTATTAAAAAAAATTGAAAAATGTCACCCACCAAACATTTTGAAGTTTTAGAAAAAATTGACATTTGTTAATAATTTCAAGTATTGTTTAATAAACTTTTATTTGTAAAAATAAAACGTAAATTCAGTTTCTCTGAGGTGAGTGGCAAAGGGGAATATCTTACAGAACTTTTATTGCTCTTTCTGCACAAACAATGCCACGTGGAGTGAGTGTATTGGAGATGGACTTTGAGACCAATGAGTTCGAAGACAGCGCAACCCTTTTGGATAATCATTAACAGCATGGAAAAGAAGTTCTATTGTTCAGCTTGTAATGATGATCCCATAGCGCCAGAGCATCACTCAATGATACATATAAATTCACACAATTTCTGAGTTCTTTCATTCATCGGGCAATAGTATAAAAGCCAACAATGCAAAAATTGCTCGAGTTCCATCGGGTATTGCTGAGGGCCAGGCGGTTGCGCTAAAATTAACTTTTGGCATTTGTTGAGAACTCTTAAAATGCTTAAAAACACAAATTAGATGGTGCAAAAATTTAATATCATCTTTCCAACTTATTTCCTGTTTTTCTAAAATTGGAGCACATTTCTTTGTTTTACTTGCAAAATCTTTTTTTAAAATTTCATAATCTTTAAATTATCTTATTTACAAATGGATAATTTATGTTAGGAGACTCAGTTCAGATCACCGAGCAAGGCATCACACACGTGTCTAACAGTTTCTGAAGTTTCACCACAACACGAGACTTCCACCCTGTATTAACATTTGTAGTGTCTGACACTATCATCTTTATAGCTGACCATAAGTTATATTCATCTAAAACCTTTTGAATGGCAGATCCAATCGTAGCAGCTTCCCATTAGGTAAAACTAAAACGGCTAGTCTCACTTCTTTTGCTTCATTTTTTAATACAACTACTTGGTGTTCTTTTTTCTTAATAATTTTACCATCAAAATGTAAACTCCATAAGCTAATACGCAAAGTATTTATTAATGTTTCTTTAAGTTTGCTTGCTTCTCTGAATACAGCTCGATAGACACCTGACTGAGAAGGAGTTGCTATTTTTACGCCGGACTTATGCACAATTTTGCTTACTAATGCTGCTCTTCGAACTGGTAGTTTCCCAGATTGAACTAATGAAACTGCACTAGAAGTAGGTTGCCGTGATTGTTTCTTATGTGTGCTTTGATCCAAGCTTTCTGTGGATGACTGCATTGCATCGGCACCATCAGAGCTACTTTGAAATTCTCGTTATCACTTGAATCACTGGAACTTTCAAAACTGCTTTGTTGTTGTTGTGCCTCATTAATTGCAAATAATTTTCCGTTTTGATGGATGAATTGTACTTTGACTAGCAATTTTAGTTGTAGTATATCCCGTCTTACCTCCACTTTGAATTTGTATTTCGTAAAGTTGTTTTTGTCCTCAACACATAACCATTGACCAGTTTTGTTTGTGGCATCAAATAACTTATCAAACTGCTCCCGTATGTCACCCACAGGATTTTTCAAATGAACATCATACCTTTTAATTAAAGATTCAATTTTTCTGCTCACTGATTGCAAGAACAGTATTGGGAAATTAAAGCTCCATAATAGCTCTACTTCTTTCCTGAGTGCTGCAACAACAATCTGGATTTTTCCATGAGGCCAAGCCCATGTGGCGACCAATTATCATCCACTCTTTTGGCATTCTAGAATGTGAATGCAATGGCTCGATCTCGATTCCAATTTTGTTTCTTTTCTTAAGAGTGTTTTGAAATTTTTCCAGAGTACTCGCCCATTTGTCCTTATTTTTAACAACGGAAAATGATGATTTTTTGTAAGACATTTTAAGAATAAAATTAAGCAAATTAAAATAATTATTCAAACTCAAGTATAATTTGAAAAATCTAACATGGAGAACGAAATCAGAGAATTTTAATGTTAAACAACTGGAGTAAAAGTAAACGTCAGTAAAAAGAGCCAAATGGATTATTTTTAAACTAAAAAATGTTTTGGTGGGTGAAATTTTTCAGCAAATTGATGATTTTTTTGTTGTATTTATAATTTACATATAAAAGCTCATCAAAATCTGGCACGCCACTTGTAAAATCACAAATTTGTTTTTCAAGTCATATACCCTGATGTTCATTACCTTCGACGTTTAATTCGCCTCTCACCATATAAGACTTTTGAGATTTCAAAACCATAGATTTGAAGAGCCAAAATTATGAAAAATCTTTACTCTCCATTATAACATAATGTAACTATTTACTGCTATTTACATGACATCAAATACTTTCTGGACGTGATGTAAAACAACTGATATTTACATAATATCAAGTGACTATATTTACATGATAAACTGAAGAACACAAGTTCAAGGGTGGAATCCTACAGAGGCTTCAGTTATTGTCACTTGGAAATCTTCCACGATATTCAAAAATGTCATGTTGATAGCTCTCACAAATGCTGAATCCGTTGCCATGAGAACAAAGTTGGCTGTTGAAGGGATTAAAAACAAATTGTTGATAAATTTTAATGCAATTGAGACTGCATTTATGTAGATATGTATGCAGAAAATATGGTCATGCTTGGTGCCATTTTTTTTGTAAGTCTGAATAAGTGACACAGAAGATGTATGTCATGTCTATATTATTTAGGTCTGCACGTAGAAAATATCATAAATGAAAGTCCTTTAAAATTGATTACAAATGCTTTGTTCTAATAGTTAAGCACCTAATTAATGTTAGTTACTTTTAACCGGGCGTAATTTTTAATTTATGTTGCATAAAATTGAGCTTATAATTAATTTTTAATATCGAAATTCGTATTTGATTATTAAAGGATACCATTTTAAGCTTGTTTTTCGCTTTACAATAATCTCATATTTTTATTGACATAATTTATATATAAAAGTGGGGACGGGTGGTCGTGCGGTTTGAGCGCTCGACTGCCGACCGGAGGATCCCAGGTTCGAATCTCAGTAAGAACCTTGGGATTTTTCAGGTCCTGGTGATAGTCCCCAAGTCCACCAGCTTTAAATGGGTACCTGACTTTAAGTTGGGGGAGTAAAGGCGGCGCTGGGCATTGTGCTAACCACACAACCCTTTCATATGCCGAGGTTATAGAAACAGATGAATTCTACACTTCATCTGCCCTGATGACCGTTAGGGTTAAGGGAACTTTTTTTTTTATATATATTAAAGTTTGCTTTGTCAATTGAATCACACCAGAAAGTACATTTTTCTAAATGACAAATTGACCCCTTAAACGTTTAAAAATGTCGCCCGCATTTCGCCATTCATGATATTGACATACATATCATTTAAGTAAAATTATTTCCAACAATATCACTGTATTAGCAAAGAATTTTAATTATAACATTTCAAAATATTCGCTGGTAAAATGTTTTTTTAGTTCTTCATTCACATATACAACTTTTTAGACTACACTTTCATTTTATAAGCTTTTGATATGTTTCGCTTTCTGTGTGTTCTCAAATCTTGAAACTCACTTTCGTTCCTAATGTAGGAGAAAACTCAAATTTAGTTTACATGTAGATTCTGCATTGCATACACGAAACAATTTCAAATTCATGAAGTAAATTCTTGTAGAATCTTCTAGAAGCTAATAACTATTTAATATTGATATAATGAAATAAAATCGCCTTGAGATTTTCATGTTAAAATAAATACAATGCAGAAGAGCGCGAAATAATGCAACTTTTTTTTTTTAGATTTATAGACTTGCCAAATTAATTGAATTCAATGAGCTCATGTCTGCATGATCATCCGTGATAGTGAGAAAAGAAAGGTCACTCGAACATTGTCAGAGACATGGACGATGACCATTATGTATCATTTATATTCTTTGTTCCTGACAAATGATCGAATTGCCTCCTTTTAATACGAGCATATTAAAATTATTTTTCGAAAGTGTTACTGTGCTATGTGAATCAATATTTAGGTGTTACACTATTAATAATGGGGGAAAACCCCACAAATGGCGGTATATTTTTTAGTCAACGGACTTTAAATAAAGAGATGAGCTTTTTTGTATGATATATATTCTGTGGTCAGAAGGTCTAGGAAAGCCCCGTCGCTGTCCAAAAGTTATATTTATATTTTTTTATTGTCTACAGCTACGATTGACGTTTTAGAGAAGTGGGACAGATATGTCAGGTATGTACCTAAATTTTCTACATGAGGCTTAGATGCTAGAGCAGGTCCGTGAGAACTACTGCCGCTGGAAGGTCCTGCCAGTCATATGTTTGATACGGCCCTTGCTCTGTTCCACTCTTTCACATCAATGATGTTTACATTTAATTTATATTACTTCATTTAAATACCCCGTCTACCTTCTCTTGGTCCGGCCTATCTGTTTAAGAGTCCAGTTAAGCCGGAAGTTTAAAAATTTGATTGACCTCTGCTAGAGTGTAAGCAGAACTGCAACTTAATTATATCATTATTAGCGTCACACAGATTCGTTCTATTTATACATTTGTATATCATTAAAAGGTGTAATTACCGAAACAAATAATCCAAGAGTAAGAACTGTCTAATACCAAGACATTGGCTCCATGTTGACGTTTAGGTTGAAGTTTTCATCTCTCAGAAGATTTAACTGGACATCAGGCACCACATGGTTCTCCTTGTTTCTGTTCATTTTTGTACGGATAAAATATTTCAAACGTCCACTTTTTATGGAGGGTATTTCTGCCTGGAGTATGGTTGGTTTCTTGAAAGTGGAATGAGAAAAAAAAAACAGTTCAAAATGTAAATGTATAAAACTAAACTGGTTTCTTTGAACGATCTGGGACTTTCACAGTTAAATGAAGTTACATATACATGTAGTGTCAATGAAAAATATTTTCACAACAGATGGTATAGTGAAGCCTTCATAAAGATGTATTGAATATTTTAACCACTTTACCCCCTTCACCGAATGATAAATGCCGAACTATATTGCACGCGTACCTACAGAAAGATGTTCACTAATGGTATTCAAGGTCATAAAGTAGAATTGAAACACAATCCTATTATTTCTAAGGTCATATTGCCGTGATTTATGTAAACGGGTGTTTATGTTGCTTTTTTAAAATGTAGATCAGATCTGGTTATAGAATTAGGTTGCTTACTGATTTTTTCTGTAACTCTGAAATGCTAACATTTGGGTAAAATGTAACGCATTTAGGTGTTTGTGTTAAAAATGTAATCGCATATTTTTAACGCATTAATTACGCTTTAATTGCAGCAAATCAACAGCCCTATATAAAATTTAACTCAACCTCACAATTATTCTGAAATATACAACCTCTGTCTACTGTACAGATATGTGCATAGCCTAGTCTAGACCATAGTCTAGGCACTGTCTAGACACTGAAGGTGTACAGTGAGATGAAAATATTAATGCAATTGCTGCAGACGTGACAAGAAAGATGCTGTATTATCCAAATGCGATACAAAATTATGTGCAAAAAAAGGATGATTCAAAATTTATAGCGTCTCATTATTTTTATCTTCAACAATACACTATATAGTACCTCCACCAATACATTACAGTATATAATGTAAACTCAGCGGCGTAGCGTGGGTATTGGCCGCCCAGGGCGGAAGACGATTTTGCCGCCCTCTCATTTAGGTATTTCACCAATCTACATTTTTGCCGCCCCCAAAAGTAATAAACAGTGCCGCCCGGTGCGGGACTGCAAATTACGCCTCCCCCAGGTACGCCACTGTGTAAACTAGTAAATGAAACTTTTTCTGTTTTTACATCGATCGGAAAGAGAGCAGGATGACTACCTGTCTCTCATTTCATATTACAAGTTGAATTTTTGTCGTGACATACCTAGCGGGGTTAGGGATGTGAGCGAATTGCGATAGATTGGGGGTGGTAGATCAACTTAATAACTGAACCCGGACGACCATAACTTTAAATTGTTGAGAGAAATTCTGTTATTTTTCGTTTTTGGTGAACTTTCGTCATTTTGGTAAAATTAACGCATTTAGGTGTTGCGTTAAAAATTTTAATCGCAAAATTATTTTGACGCGTTAATCGCAAATTAACGCAGTTTAATCAGCAGCCCTAATATATATATACATACATACATACATACATACATACATATATATATATACATATATATATATATATATATATATATATATATATATATATATATATATAGGCCTATATATACAAATATAGGATAAGTTGTCCGTTTTGGATTAAAACTTTGCTTTCCTGACCATATTACGCTTAATATTGTTTCTTATTGTATAACGTCTGTTTTTTATAGTTAAAAATGAAGTAGTTATTAATTGTAATTTTTGTGTATATTTCACTCGTTCACGCTATACTGCGTCCTTTTCAGTAGTCACTATACATGTTGTTATTACACAGGGCATAGGCCACATGGTATTTATTCTTAGGGCATCACATGGGCTTCATCAGGAAGCAATTTATTGTACATTTTATTTTTCGATGAATAACAAAAGTTACTTTGTAATGCAACAAACTATATTAAACTATTTGTTTATATATATATATATATATATATATATATATATATATATATATATATATACATTAGGGTACATCACCAAAAAACTTTTTTAATAATTGATCTGTCTGCTATTTAAATTTGTTCCATTGATAAAAAAAAAAGCATTGTGTAAAAAAATAAAAAATATTTGACAATATTTAGAGGTCCCCCGGACTTCAACAAAGTTTGCATAATTAAGCGAAAACTAGATAAAACCATCCTTCTTGTAAAGTCTTACAGACTTACATACAAAATGTGAAGCGCTATATAAATTGTTTTATAGTCTTTGGTTTTATAATGTTTTGTAGCTATGATTGATTTTGATAAGCAGTTGTGCTAGAAATAAAATTTAAAATTCACATTTTATTAGCAAAAACAACACTTTTCCTTACCGCATATTGATGACCAAGGCAAGCATTTTAATTTCTTTATTTATATTATTTTAATTTCTGATACACACGACCTATAAAATCAGAACATGGAAATGATATGAAAAACAACAATAAAATGTTTACACCTTCTAAGGAAATGCTGGCTGACCCTGAATCAAGTTACTGCTTTCTACGAAAAAGCAAACATTCCAATGGTGACAGAGAGGAGAGCTTGTGAGAAGATTGTTCAGCTTCTTGATGAATACAATAAACTTCGTTCAATTGATAAAAGTCGCCGAAACACACCAGCCACCAAACGTAAACTGGAACGAATGAAATCTATGTTGGCAACAACTTTTCAACTGTGGCCACCAAATGTCAGACTATTATCAAGAATGCAGAAGATCTAGCATTCTTGAGGTCTATGAAAGAAGGCAGGTCTTCCAGCTTTGGATCATTTGACAAAACACTTACAAAAAAGTCGCTCGACGCCATTCACGAGATGTCGCAACATTGGAACGTCAGAAACGCGCAAGAGAAGAAAATGCAACATGTTCAACGATATCAGTGCCTTCCAGCGAGGGTAGCAGTGACGAAACCTATGATTCTACTTCTAAATCTGAAGATAATATGGAGTTTGTTGATAACTGTTTGGATGATATAATGCCATTGGAAAAGCGAAGAAAGCCAACAGGAGCTTTGGTATTTGTACCTCCAGATGTTTTAAGTCGACCAAATCTTGTGTCACTAGCGACAAGATTAAAGATTACACCAACACAGCAGGCAGCTTTCACACAGGGCCTTATTAGCGACTCTGGGGGTGATGTATCAATGGTGGCTTCTTCCTATGCCACTGCAGATCGTTCACGTCGCAAAGTTGTAAGTGAGATATCTACAAAGATCCACGACTCCTGGGAACCACCCAAGCTCTGCACTCTCCACTGGAATGGCAAACTGACACCTTCTCTAAAAAATCATCGTGTCACTGAAGAACGCATAACAGTTGTTGTCGGTGATGCAAAGCAATTGAAACTTCTAGGAGTGCCAAATTATGCCAAGGCAACAAAGAAACCCGTTGGTGAAATAATTGCAGAATTAACCATGAAGCTAATGACAGAGTGGCATTGTAATGATTGTATCGTTAATATGTTGCAACGTGCTCTTCTGTGGTCTGGTTGTCGCCATCACATAGGTGAAGTTATCCTCTCGTATGTGTTTGCAGACATGAAAATAGAAGTTTCCAAATCCCCGGATATAACTTTGTTCACCAAGCTGCGAAGTAATTGGGAGTTGGTGGCTGTTACGTTTAGAAGTTACCCCCCCCCTTGTTGCACACGCACCTCCCGCCAGTAGCGAGTGACTCATCAGTTGACCATGGAACATAACCCAGGGTCATGGTCAGAAATGTTACATCTAGAATTTACCCTCCCCTCCCCGTTGCCACCTCCACTGCCAATTTAAATTTACCCCGCCAATACGGACCCTCTCGCTTCTCATCAGTTGACCATGGAATGTAACGCAAGGCCATGGATATGTTACGTCAAGAATTCACCGCACCTCCCCCCCCCATGTAACGGGTCAAACTTAACCCCCTCAGTGCTAGCCCACGCCACACACACACCTCCTCCGAAGGTAAAACGCTACTGTCAAACTTAACCCCTTCCATACTAGTATCAACTGTCCCAATCGCACCTCCCGCCAGTGGCGACGCCATTTGAAAGTTGTTTCTATCAGCTCTCGCTGCCTTTGCACACGGATTACCTACTGTTCCCCGTACCCTAATGACTCATGCTAGATGTCCCACCTCCCCGCCCACGCACGGACTAAGTCCCACCCCCTTTGCACACGGATTATCTACTGTCCCACTCGCACCCCGCCAGCCTTTATAAAGTGGACGGAGAATGTATCTCGAGAGAGGGCGGCTGGGTAGACTTAGGGAAGTTTTAGAGAATATTTAGAGTAGACTTGAATTGTTAAACTTGTAAAATACTATTTCACTAAACTTGTATCATAGGGCATTAAATCAGTGTTGTAAAGTACACTCCTAAGAGTTGTGTTGTTTATATACGAGTACATATACAGTGGGTTATAGTTAAAGATTTGGTAATTAAGTTAAATTACCTGGCGAGCCTGCTATACATAGATATATATCAAATACCTAACGCAACAGTGGCACAAGATTGGTCTCACGTTTGTAGTTCGTTTACGTTAGCTGATCATGATCTGAAGACTCAAGAGCGACTGACGATAATGAGTGATGCGGTAATTGCACATGCCAACTCTAGTAAACAAACCGAATTCTTGCGAGACGACTACCACGAATTCCTTAAGCTGTCCCTTGTTTACCTGAATGCTACAAATAAGGAGGTTAACTTTAAAAGACCAGGTGCCCTGCACAAAGCACGATGGATGGCAAAGCTGATATATTGCCTCAAGATTGCACTGTGTGAGAAACAAATTCAATTATTGCCTCCAGGTACTATTACCACACGTGATCAAGTGCCAACGATTCGTGCATTTGCTACATTTGTAACACATGTTTATGTCGTGTGGCGGCTCACTTGCAAAAAGAGTGTGGATGCACCATGGAATGATCTACAGCTCTACAAGCGACTTTTGGATTACAACGTGGTCAACAAAGACATATCCAAGTCAGCAATCCGTGCCCTGAATAGGCATCTGTGGTACCTCACTGCTGAAATGATCCCACTTGCTCTGTTCAGCAATGAAGTACCTGTGTTGGAAAAGCGAGCTCTAGCAGATGCTCTGCTAAGGCTTCGACCAGTGGTTGCCCTCCAAACTCCACAGAATCGATTTGGAAATGGTTGGGGAAAACCACGATTCCAATCAATTGATTCTAAAACTCGGTTGTGTGATCTGGCTGGAGTTGACTCGTGGTTTACTATATACAGACTTCAACTGGACACAGGATTCCTCCAACTGCCTGTTGATGATTGGTGCCAAACAGCTTCTTACATTGCCAGTGCAGAAAATGTTGCTGCTATTAACGTTGTTAACGATTGTGCCGAGAGAGGAGTGAAACTGGCATTTGACTTTGTTGAAGCAGCGCGAACGGATGAACATTTTCAAAACATTCTTCAAGTGGTAGAAATGGACCGAAAAAACATCTCAAATGTGCGTAAACCTTACAAACGTGCAACAAAGTGAAACTGAATTAAATGTAACAGTAATAAATAATTTAATACTTTAATGTAATTTTTATATAGGCTGGAATAAACTTTTTTTTTCTTTACATGTTTTGTGATTTCTTGGGCCCGGGGGGGGGGAGGGGGGGACATCTAAATCAACTCTGGTTTGAAAAATATTTGACACAAGTTATTATTAATGATATTAGAACAAATTAGAAACATAGACAGCTAAAAAAGAAACAATACATTTTTTCCTCTATTGTGGTGATGTACCCTAATATATATATATATATATATATATATATATATATATATAATAGCATGACGCGCATGTATAAAATATAACATACTAGATATTAAGCCCGGTTTTGCCTGGGAAATCTATGTGTAATGTGAAACCCCTTCCTAATCAATTTAATTAATTTAATTGGGTAAATTAGGTGCTGATTTATGCCACCTTCCTAATGTGCAGCAGTTCAACAGGAAAATTGTCCATCACCTCATCGTCACCTGTTAATTAAAATACAACTTAAGTAGGTCACTTATTCTCCCTCCAGCATGTCCATAATTTCTCCATTCAACTTCTCGACGTCATCATTTTTGGGACACAAAATTGCCCTGTGGGACATGGTGTCCTTAATTGCACTTATTTTCAAATTAGTTCCATATATTTCAGTTACTAAATTGCCAGTGCATAACATTAAATTGTGAATTTCAACCACGTCATCGCCCAAGTTATCATTATTCATTACTTCACCATTTCCTAATCTTAACACCGTTCAACATGATCATCCATTTGGTACCCTGTGATATACCTCCCACCTTTATATTAGCAAATGTAATATTTACAAATAGTATACATTTAAATTGATAAAAAATGTGTATCTTCGGATGCAGAACTGACGTAGATAGTGACTTACTTTGTATTGAAATTTGCAGAATTTCTTTTTTTTAAATATTATAAACTTTATTTTCGAACGCGCTCGCTAATGACCTTATAATGTAGATTAATATTTATTGTACATTGTCACCCACCCCTTTATTCCACCAGTGTCGGAGGCTGATAAAATTCCATATCTCTGTCTGTGTAGGACCAGATGTGTTCCGAGACCACGGCACTGGTAGTATCGTGTCACTGGTAGTGAGACATGGACTTGTCTAGTGTTATTGTATACCAACATGCAATATTCTAGCACTAGAACGACGGATTATTTGAACTACCTTTAACGACTAAAGCGGTCATTTTGACCGCGAATAAGCAAATAACAAATTATGTCATATAATAATTATTTTTATTATGTGTAACATCCTAAGAAACAATATCTATAGAATTATAAACAGTATTTTTAAAAAATATACGTAAGTCAGAGGTGCGCAAACAACGGCCCGCGGGCTGCATGCGGCCCTTCGAAGTATATTATGCGGCCCGAACGCGATTCCTATGTCGATGTTAATTCTCTTTGTTTAGATTTTTCGCTATATTTTTAAAATTTAATTTGAATCTAGTTTTAAAGCTCCAGAATATTAGAGCTGCTTGACCTATAAGCAGATTATGACCTGGAGTTTTCAGGATGTTTGCCAACAGCGGCATTTCCACACCTAAAATACTTTGTCACTATTTGGGTCTACATACATTTGTGAGCAAGGGTTTTCTTGTATGAAAATAAACAAGCCTTGAACAGATTAATGTGGACTGACTGCAGATTAAAATGCAGTCATGCGAATCACAACAGTAAACTGGTTCCACAGTTCAATAACATTATCCCAAAATTGTGAACAGTTACATACTTTTCATTACTTATAATTATACTCTGTGATCAAGTTGTATGTCGATTAATTTCCTTCGTCTTCATAATTTGTATGATAAGTAACAATAAAATTGTGTTGAAATAATTATGAATAGTAACGTTTTATTACTAAATTAGCAACTCTTTAAGCTCAAATTTCAAAAAAGTAATGTTTGTAATAGAGTGTGAATGTGAAATATAAGGACAAATTCATGGTTATTATCGTTATTAGATTTTCATACGTTGTAAATTGTAATTGAAGTAGAAAAATTATATGCGGCCCGCCGATATCAATCAAGTTTTCAATGTGGCCCTCCTTAGACAAAGTTTGCTCACCCCTGACAGTATGTAATCACATTCTGTTCATTAGTCATCTTGTGTTTGGTTACTAAAAAATGAGCATTGAATGCGTGTGTTACTGCTTGCTCCTCTTTTCACAGGGATGCCTGCTATAATTTGCTTTTTTGTTGCACAGTAAGGCGATCTCAATTTGTGAACAAGGTTCAAAATATAAGACCGCCTAGAAATGCTGGAATATATGCATAATCTAAATAATATAAATGCGTTTAAGGCGTAAAGTAGGTAACATTGTAGAAGATATAGACTGGCTATCTTCGTGATGCTGATCTCCTTGTGTACAGGCGGCTCATTTGGTCCAGAACGTCCACTCCACACTTACAAAAATTATAACACTGCACAGTTTCTGGAAGTTTTTTTTTTGTTTCACCTATTTCAATATGTTTGTTCAAGGTAATCAGTATGCATATATACTGTTTTGGCTTTCAACGGTAAATTGTTGGGTTGTTTTCTTTACTTTTAAAGAAAAACGTTCTGGAGTCAGCCCTGTAGCGTGGAAATTCTACAGGAGGGGCCAGGCATTCTACAGCAGGGGCCAGGCAATAGCAGGGGGGGGGGGCAGGTAATACATTTTACTAAGTAGAATAAATAAGCAGGGGGGGCAGACAAAACGCAAGGGGGGGGGGCGGCCCCCTGCACCCCTGCACGCTACGCGCCTGTCTGGAGTTGTGTCTTTACAAATTCACTGGCAACTCTGATTCTGCCTTATCGCACCAACGATGGATGTGCTTTTGGCAACAATATGACGTCAGCCGACAGCGTCACTAGATATTAATTGGTATGGTGGTCATTATGACTAGGGAGCGACCGATATGCCTTTTTACCGATAGTCCGATACCGATATTTCCCCCCAGCATTTTTACCGATACCGATATTTTCTTTTTAGGGACTGTCCATTATTTATGTCAACAAATTTTTGGCGATTTTTACCTCCTCCTCCTCCCCCTTGTCAACAACTTGTCAAACTTCCAGAGAACACCCCCCCCCTATAAAATTACGTCAACATTTGATTACCCCCCCCCCCCCCAAAAAAAAAAGGTGGCTTCCAAAATGTTTATGTGGCAAAATTAGTAGGAATATAGTTAGTTTAATTAAAATACTGAGTGTTAAGCGAGTGTGTAACACAGAACTACAAACGCTGCTTAATTTTCCTATTTATTAAGTAATTATATTAAATTTAAAAATGTAACATTGTTGACGTCAACTTTTGTTGACCCCCCCTCCCCCTTATCAACAATTGTCAAAAATATTTTCTGACCCCCCCTCCCCCCTAATTTGTTGACGTAATTAATAGACAGCCCCTTAAGCAACAACAATGCCAAACACGTGTTTTTCACGTGCTGTATGACGTATGTCAACCCATGTTCACATATTTTGTAACACTTCGCCCGCGCGTGTCTTGTTTACCCCCCCCCCCCCCAACTTCCCATCCCAAACAAAATAAACACAGATGTTCACTTATTGTATCATTCAAGGTCATACATTAGAATTAAGAAATGCCAATCCTATTGTTTCAAGGTCATATCTCTGATGTAGACGTGACAATTTCTGTGTACGGGTTTTTTTTTTCATTTTTTTAAATCTTGTCTGATCTGGTTATAGAATTGGGTTATTTACTGATTTTTTTTTCTGCAACTCTGTTGTGAAAAAAAAAACAATATATCGCAGCCAAAAAACGGCCGGTCCGACAGTTAACCCATAGTGCCAATATCGGTTCGACTATCGGTCGCTCCCTACAACAATCGGCCGATCCGATATTAACCGATAGTGCCAATATCGGTCCGATACCGATACCGATCCGATTATCGGCCGCTCCCTAATTATGACCGCTGCAGACATTCTAGGTATAACTTGTTTTTTTTCGATTATTATAAAACCAACAATAAAAATCTTCTACAATTTTATCAATGTTATAAAGATATGTAAAGTCATAAAATTTCAATAGTCTTGGGTTAGCCGTTTAGAAGTAATTAATCCGCAAAGTAGCGTTGCGTTCAAAATGATCGCTGCCGTCGTTCTAGTGCTAGTTACGTGTCACTGTTAGTGAGACATGGGCTTGTCTAGTGTTATTGTATACCAACATGCAACATTCTAGCAACTAGGGCAATTCAAATTAAAATAAAACTGAATACACTAATATTTCGTTGTATAGAAATATTATAATTTTATTTTTAAGATGTGTATTTAAACTTTCGCAGTGGCTTCGAATACGACCGGGCGCGTTTCGTATTTTTTTTTTCGAGACACGACCAGCAGACTTTGATGACGTCAGTAAACAGATAGAACTCTTATGATTTAAAGTTATTTTCTTTTCGCGGGAATGAGCAATTTTTTCTAGTTATACATTAAAATTATGCAATTGTTTGTGTGTTCTGCTAGCACAATAGTTAAGCTGTTTGGACGCGACTCATTTTTATGCTGACCATATCCAGGTTCGATTCCTCCCAGAAACATAACTATTTTTATTGTGTTTTTTTTTCAGAATGTATCCTTTTAGTTGTTTTAATGAAAACTAACAAACTAGATATCTTTGACATTTTTTTTAAATTGAAATAATTTATATTTTAGGATGTTGTAAAAAAAAGAAACAACAACTAATTAGTTTTTTTTAACTATTTCATAACTTAAAAAAAAAATATTTTGAAAATATGTATCAAAGCTGAACACAGAGGCGTAACAATTTTAAGGGAGGGGGGGTCCAAAATCGAAAGTCCCGCCGGGCTCCAGCTTGAGGGAGACCCCAAAATTATTTTTTACATTAAATATTAAGTACATAAGGGGCCGTCCATAAAGTACGTCACGCTATTTTTGACGATTTTTGACCCCCCTCCCCCTGTCACA